>JASANE010003217.1:0-14630 GCA_030248225.1 Trileptium ribeirensis | reverse complement strand
CTCTGTCCATCGTCAATGATAATATTGAACGCTATCGAAAATAATATTTTGTCTTTTTACTTATACTTTTCAGTAATTCTGCTAATTTGCTGTTTGCTATAGGGCGAACAGCCATATTTTTGTAGTCCTCATTCGCGAAGACGGTCGTAATGGGTATACGTCGCGGCCAGACTTTTTTAGCAAAATTTGGGTCTGTAAGTTTCGCGGTCCTACCATGCGCGGTAGGGCTATTCCTATTTACCAGGGCAGGCGAGGAGTCGTACCGTCTTATACTTCCACGAGTTGAGTATGGCAAGAGCTCTCCGTACTCGCATTTTCTATCCACTAAAGTACTAGTTTATATAAATATTGAATGACGCATTCGGGTTGAAAAATCGAGAACACTGAATAATGTCATCGAGGCGTAACCTTACTGTTATATATTGTCAAAGATCTACTCGTTATCGAGCGTTATAAGTATAACCAAAAACGTTAAATTTTAAAATTTCGACAAAGTAAGTATTTTTCTTGTTGATGTTAACAATGGGTTTCTAGCCTTATTTTATCCATTATACACATTTAATTTCTTTGTTTTCCACATAGATTGAGGCACATTATAATCATTTGCGAAGCGGCACTGGCTAAAAAACGTAAAATATGGTCTCAAAATAGAGAAATTTTTGATACTTTTTCAATATGTTATATGCTGACGGTTCGAATATGTTTGTATGTGGGGTTTTTGCCATTCCTGACTACAATAAAATCAGTCGTATTCGCCTAATATTTTCAAACAATATAAGCACTAGAAACCAACAACGCGGAAATAACGCTTGAAACTATATTTCTTAAACGTTGTGTTATATAAATTTAAAAATTTTGGTGCCTCTGGTCATTGACGGAAGACATAAAGAGGCCTACAATCTCAAGTGTTATAAAATGTAGGGTTGCCACACAATTATTGTCGGTTGGGAATTTAAAGAGGACCAAAAAACCTCAATATGGACCCTTGCACTGCAATAGTCACTGAACACAAAATTACCATAGTTGCTCCGATACGCAAGTAAACTAGTGTGTATGTTCACTTTTACAGTCTCAAACTATTTCGGGACGGACGACTTCGGGCTTGTTTGAATTGACCTGTGTAACCCGCATTGATCTGAACGGATTGATAAACTATAAAACTTTATTTTGAATTGACCTGTGTAGCCCGCATTGATCTGAACGGATTGATAAACTATAAAACTTTATTTTGAATTGACCTGTGTAGCCCGCATTGATCTGAACGAATTGATAAACTATAAAACTTTATTTTTAAACGTATCTTCATACATTTCTAATTTCATATGTTTTCAAAAAATTCTACACGAGCTATTCCAACTTCATATCATCTATAGCAGTTTTTTAGAAGTGACACAGATTCTGTAGCAGTTTTTCTTAAACGTGGCAGAGTTTGTGTAGCAGTTTTGCTAAAAGGGACACAGTTTCTGTAGCAGCTTTTTTAAGAATTTCGCAACAATATCTAGTTACTAAACAGGACTCTCTGGGAGCACGAAATAAACTACATGTTCTGTACTTACATGCGATAAAGCTGGATTTACATTAAATTGCGTGCACCAAATACACTCATTGCATAAAGTGCGTGTTTGATTGAAACTGAGCAAGCGAAACGAGCGGCATTTCCGCTGAGGGCGCTAGGTTGTAAAATCGTGAAAATTTGTTTTTGTCTTTTTTCGTTGCGCACAACTCATCTTCAGGTGGATGAATTTCGATAAATTTTCTGTTCGATAGCAAAAATGATGAGGATATGACCTTTTCGTTAAACGAGAACAGCTCCGATCTCATCTTTGCAGTAAAAATTGCAAAAACAGGTTTTTAAGGGTTCTTTGCCAAATATGGCCATACGAGAGTACCATTCTTTAGCAGCACATATCTTGCCGGACTGGCTCGTTCGAAAAGCCGATGCCACAACCGAGATCTACCGCTTTGCTGACCGCTATTTTTGTGGCACTACTGCCTCAGCGGCTGTGGACCCGAATATGACCGTCGACCCTTTGTCATAAATAACGATTTTTCCAATTTTGGCATTTTTGCGTGTTTTTACCTTACAACGAGTGACCGTTAGGTTATAAAGCACGCTGAATACGATAGTTTTGCTGTTTAGAGTCCAACTTGACTATATTATACCTTTTAATGGTGCTTCAATGGTTTTGCGACCGACGAACCCGACTTCCAAAATGCAGTTAGTTTTCATTTATTTGGTAATTTATTACTTTCAGAGATCACGCATGGTTGTATGTCTGTCTTCAGTAGTTTGGTTACGTATTGCGTACATAACATCAAGAATAGTCTCTATATATGCGTCTTTAGGCATGCTGAATACGATGATTCGGCTATCTCGAGACTAGCACGAATACTTCGTGGGGTTTCAGTTTTTGATGGGTTTACGGTCGACGAGTTTTTAGGATTTTCGATGGGATCAGTGTTACAGACGTTTTATTGTAGTACATACATTCAACAGAAAGCCTGTTACAAGTGATTACACAAATTACCACCAAATGAATCACCGTTCGCTCCGTTTCACCCACGCTTGCGAGCTACTACTGTTAAGCAAAAATTATTGTCTTATGTAATTGTCAGAATTAACAGTCTGTAGTTGTGGTTAACGCCCCTAAATTTGCAATAAAGAAGCTTGCCATCTCAAATCATGACATACGAATAAACCTGGCTGCCAATATTCTAAGTCCATTTTTCTGCGACAATACGGGTGTTCCGAATTTTTGATAAGAACCGAATTACTTTGTAAAAAATTATTGGGAACACCATTTTAGCGTAAGAATTCAATAAGTACAAAACAAATTTGGACCCTATTTCGAGAAGAAACTCTGCTAAAGCTTACTGAACTAGTGCATTATAAAGTGTACAAAACGTTAGTTGTCTCTGTTCCCTTGTTTCGGTAAATGTTTTGGTAATTATTTGGAAGTGCTTTTTAGTTCTGTTATGGAAGCGTGCTCCAACAAATACTTACTCGTCATTGTAATGCTCTATGCGTTCATAGTGTTCATACGACAGTGATAGCACGTAGAAGTTGCACACATGTTTATGCCGAAACTTAGCGTATTATTTAGCTAAATTAGTTAGTGTACTAAAATACGCCGCCGAACCACATACTTAGCTTGGAAGGTTAGGTCGATATACATCATATTTTCACTTATCTTTGTTGAAAAACTTATCTTTTAATCTGTTTAACCAGATGTTTGAAATCATTTCGAAATATTTAACAGGCAATGTATGTAGTTTTACCCCTATTTCTGATTCTAACTCATTTGTATACTTGTATATTTTGTCTATCTACTTTGGCTTTTTGTACTGTAGTTACTACTTGCATAACGCTGGCAGAGAGTGTTGTAGTCAGACTATTCTTCAGTGGTTGGGATCGCTATGACTGACTTAACTCTGGATTCAAAACTCAAAATTTTCATCACCCAATATCCCGAAATATGAGTAGTGTAAGATCTAATGGACAGTGCATAATAGTTCTGTGTAATAAGGCTGGCTTCAACGGTAATATACCATGTTGTTGTATAATGAAGCTCTTATGTTTTGCTGTAACGGTGGTAGCTTGACAATGCATGTACGCGGTCACATCTATAATGTCCCGCCATCTTACGTCCACACTATATCATATCTGTATTATTCAAGAACATAATTTTTCTAATATAATGTATAATACAGCGTGAATGGAAAACACAAAAGCTACAAAATATGATGGTTTTATAGAGCAAAAATAAGCACGGATTAATCACAAAATTGATCTGCACCTTTCTGTCTGTAATAGACCTATGATGTATTACCCATGATAGTACTTATGGTTCAATTTTTATTCAATGGTTTTGTTCTTGCACACAGCAACATACGTCGCGCATGCTAAATTCACAACTGACAGCGCTTGGTGTATCTTGTGTATTTTTAATTATTTAGCTAAATTAGTTAGTGTACTAAAATACGCCGCCGAACCACATACTTAGCTTGGAAGGTTAGGTCGACATACATTAACAAAGATATGATGTTTTATTGACTTTTGCTTCACTATAGACATTTGAATTGCAAAAGTTCTCCATATCTCCATTTAAAAGGCTAACTCGAATGCGTTTTTATTTTTGGTTTTCTCTTTATGTATATAATCCTTTAGATAAGACGCAAAAATATGCTTATTTGGTGAGTACATTTTATTCATCATCGTAATAGCTACGTTATTCGTAAATATGTTTTAGGCAAAGTCATGTGACATCCTTGTTAAATTCGCGCACATGTTATTCTGCACCATGAGTTTTCGCTGACAACTTTATCGTAAGGTTTTTCCTGGCCTAAAATGCACTTTAAAATTAGATTACTCTGAGACTATAGGCATTTAACAAATCTGCGTATATTGACAAAGAGCAAAGATGTCTTCCGAAGCCCTCGTTCTTAAGCTGATACATTATAAAATATTTTGAATTGAAAGTAACTTGGTCTAATACAACTACTAGTTTACCTATTAGAGATTTCCTACTGTTTAAAGGACACACGCAACGTCAAAATATTAGCTAATTCGTAGCTAAATTAGGATTGACATTGGTTTTGTAGCTTAGATTTATTTGCTTTTCCGCAAACTAAATTTATGTAGGGCATTTTGCAACGAAAATCACAAGGAGAACAGTTCGGCGTATGGTAAATAGATTCGGCGTTCGTCATATAAATGCTTTGATTCGGTACAGCAGCGGGAAATATACAAAATTGAATGGAATTGCCCAGCTTCCAGCACGTTCGATGATGCGTTCTGGGGCATAAGTCTAATATCGGGGCCCAAGAAATGAAAAAAATTTTTTGCTCCGATTTGCCTAAAATTTTGCATACGGGGGTTTTCCAGTATGGGGAATTCATTTTTGACACTTTTAGCGAAAAAAAATTTTTTGACCAAAAAAATTTTTTTTGACCCAAAAAATTTTGAAAAAAATTTTTTTTGCCGAAATTCACCCAAAACCATTTTTTTGATGCCAACAGAAAAATCAACATATTCAACTTACTTTTTGGATTTGATGCAGTGCAGCTTGGTGAGCGCAACTAAGCAGCATCTCTTAAATTTCGTCGAGAGTCCTTCTTCATAATACACTTTGCGAACATAGAGCTGGAATTCGGGCGTCCCTCCTCCTTTTGCTGGCTTGGGACAGTCACACTTGAGAACCAGCCACACAGGCATCCCGTGTCATGGTCATTTCACGTGCACAAACCGGACACTCTACTTGAGTGTGTATGATGTTATGCCGCTGTAAAAATGCAACGGCAGCTCGTTCGTCCCTTAGCTGTTCTGTTATCTCAAAAACATCCATTTCCAAAAAGCATTCGGATCCAAACAAAAACTAAGCAGGCGGTAAACGATGAAAGTGTTACAAAATTAGCTAGCGTGAGAAAAAGTAAACGAAATGTGAGAAGACGAGGCAACAATTACAAAGCCAGATAGCAAGCGTGAGAAAAAATAAATAAATAAATATATAAATAAATAATAAATAATAAATAAATCGGAGCAAAAAATTTTTTTCATTTCTTGGGCCCCGATATTAGACTTATGCCCCAGAACGCATCATCGAACGTGCTGGAAGCTGGGCAATTCCATTCAATTTTGTATATTTCCCGCTGCTGTACCGAATCAAAGCATTTATATGACGAACGCCGAATCTATTTACCATACGCCGAACTGTTCTCCTTGTGATTTTCGTTGCAAAATGCCCTACATAAATTTAGTTTGCGGAAAAGCAAATAAATCTAAGCTACAAAACCAATGTCAATCCTAATTTAGCTACGAATTAGCTAATATTTTGACGTTGCGTGTGTCCTTTAAACAGTAGGAAATCTCTAATAGGTAAACTAGTAGTTGTATTAGACCAAGTTACTTTCAATTCAAAATATTTTATAATGTATCAGCTTAAGAACGAGGGCTTCGGAAGACATCTTTGCTCTTTGTCAATGTACGCAGATTTGTTAAATGCCTATAGTCTCAGAGTAATCTAATTTTAAAGTGCATTTTAGGCCAGGAAAAACCTTACGATAAAGTTGTCAGCGAAAACTCATGGTGCAGAATAACATGTGCGCGAATTTAACAAGGATGTCACATGACTTTGCCTAAAACATATTTACGAATAACGTAGCTATTACGATGATGAATAAAATGTACTCACCGAATAAGCATATTTTTGCGTCTTGTCTGAAGGATTATATACATAAAGAGAAAACCAAAAATAAAAACGCATTCGAGTTAGCCTTTTAAATGGAGATATGGAGAACTTTTGCAATTCAAATGTCTATAGTGAAGCAAAAGTCAATAAAACATCATATCTTTGTTAATGTATGTCGACCTAACCTTCCAAGCTAAGTATGTGGTTCGGCGGCGTATTTTAGTACACTAACTAATTTAGCTAAATAATTAAAAATACACAAGATACACCAAGCGCTGTCAGTTGTGAATTTAGCATGCGCGACGTATGTTGCTGTGTGCAAGAACAAAACCATTGAATAAAAATTGAACCATAAGTACTATCATGGGTAATACATCATAGGTCTATTACAGACAGAAAGGTGCAGATCAATTTTGTGATTAATCCGTGCTTATTTTTGCTCTGTAAAACCATCATATTTTGTAGCTTTTGTGTTTTCCATTCACGCTGTATTATACATTATATTAGAAAAATTATGTTCTTGAATAATACAGATATGATATAGTGTGGACGTAAGATGGCGGGACATTATAGATGTGACCGCGTACATGCATTGTCAAGCTACCACCGTTACAGCAAAACATAAGAGCTTCATTATACAACAACATGGTATATTACCGTTGAAGCCAGCCTTATTACACAGAACTATTATGCACTGTCCATTAGATCTTACACTGCTCATATTTCGGGATATTGGGTGATGAAAATTTTGAGTTTTGAATCCAGAGTTAAGTCCGTCATAGCGATCCCAACCACTGAAGAATAGTCTGACTACAACACTCTCTGCCAGCGTTATGCAAGTAGTAACTACAGTACAAAAAGCCAAAGTAGATAGACAAAATATACAAGTATACAAATGAGTTAGAATCAGAAATAGGGGTAAAACTACATACATTGCCTGTTAAATATTTCGAAATGATTTCAAACATCTGGTTAAACAGATTAAAAGATAAGTTTTTCAACAAAGATAAGTGAAAATATGATGTATATCGACCTAACCTTCCAAGCTAAGTATGTGGTTCGGCGGCGTATTTTAGTACACTAACTAATTTAGCTAAATAATACGCTTAAGTTTCGGCGTGAACATGTGTGCAACTTCTACGTGCTATCACTGTCGTATGAACACTATGAACGCCATAGAGCATTACAATGACGAGTAAGTATTTGTTGGAGCACGCTTCCATAACAGAACTAAAAAGCACTTCCAAATAATTACCAAAACATTTACCGAAACAAGGGAACAGAGAGACAACTAACGTTTTGTACACTTTATAATGCACTAGTTCAGTAAGCTTTAGCAGAGTTTCTTCTCGAAATAGGGTCCAAATTTGTTTTGTACTTATTGAATTCTTACGCTAAAATGGTGTTCCCAATAATTTTTTACAAAGTAATTCGGTTCTTATCAAAAATTCGGAACACCCGTATTGTCGCAGAAAAATGGACTTAGAATATTGGCAGCCAGGTTTATTCGTATGTCATGATTTGAGATGGCAAGCTTCTTTATTGCAAATTTAGGGGCGTTAACCACAACTACAGACTGTTAATTCTGACAATTACATAAGACAATAATTTTTTTTCTTAACAGTAGTAGCTCGCAAGCGTGGGTGAAACGGAGCGAACGGTGATTCATTTGGTGGTAATTTGTGTAATCACCTTGTAACAGGCTTTCTGTTGAATGTATGTATTACAATAAAACGTCTGTAACACTGATCCCATAAAAATCCTAAAAACTCTCGACCGTAAACCCATCAAAAACTGAAACTCCACGAAGTATTCGTGCTAGTCTCGAGATAGCCGAATCATCGTATTCAGCATGCCTAAAGACGCATATATAGAGACTATTCTTATGTTATGTACGCAATACGTAACCAAACTACTGAAGACAGACATACAACCATGCGTGATCTCTGAAAGTAATAAATTACCAAATAAATGAAAACTAACTGCATTTTGGAAGTCGGGTTCGTCGGTCGCAAAACCATTGAGCACCATTAAAAGGTATAATATAGTCAAGTTGGACTCTAAACAGCAAAACTATCTATTCAGCGTGCTTTATAACCTAACGGTCACTCGTTGTAAGGTAAAAACACGCAAAAATGCCAAAATTGGAAAAATCGTTATTTATGACAAAGGGTCGACGGTCATATTCGGGTCCACAGCCGCTGAGGCAGTAGTGCCACAAAAATAGCGGTCAGCAAAGCGGTAGATCTCGGTTGTGGCATCGGCTTTTCGAACGAGCCAGTCCGGCAAGATATGTGCTGCTAAAGAATGGTACTCTCGTATGGCCATATTTGGCAAAGAACCCTTAAAAACCTGTTTTTGCAATTTTTACTGCAAAGATGAGATCGGAGCTGTTCTCGTTTAACGAAAAGGTCATATCCTCATCATTTTTGCTATCGAACAGAAAATTTATCGAAATTCATCCACCTGAAGATGAGTTGTGCGCAACAGAAAAAGACAAAAACAAATTTTCACGATTTTACAACCTAGCGCCCTCAGCGGAAATGCCGCTCGTTTCGCTTGCTCAGTTTCAATCAAACACGCACTTTATGCAATGAGTGTATTTGGTGCACGCAATTTAATGTAAATCCAGCTTTATCGCATGTAAGTACAGAACATGTAGTTTATTTCGTGCTCCCAGAGAGTCCTGTTTAGTAACTAGATATTGTTGCGAAATTCTTAAAAAAGCTGCTACAGAAACTGTGTCCCTTTTAGCAAAACTGCTACACAAACTCTGCCACGTTTAAGAAAAACTGCTACAGAATCTGTGTCACTTCTAAAAAACTGCTATAGATGATATGAAGTTGGAATAGCTCGTGTAGAATTTTTTGAAAACATATGAAATTAGAAATGTATGAAGATACGTTTAAAAATAAAGTTTTATAGTTTATCAATTCGTTCAGATCAATGCGGGCTACACAGGTCAATTCAAAATAAAGTTTTATAGTTTATCAATCCGTTCAGATCAATGCGGGCTACACAGGTCAATTCAAAATAAGTTTTATAGTTTATCAATCCGTTCAGATCAATGCGGGTTACACAGGTCAATTCAAACAAGCCCCAAGTCGTCCGTCCCGAAATAGTTTGAGACTGTAAAAGTGAACATACATACTAGTTTACTTGCGTATCGGAGCAAATATGGTAATTTTTTGTGTTCAGTGACTATTGCAGTGCAAAGGTCCATATTGAGGTTTTTTAGTCCTCTTTAAATTCCCAACCGACAATAATTGTGTGGCAACCCTACATTTTATAACACTTAAGATTGTAGGCCTCTTTATGTCTTCCGTCAATGACCAAGGCACCAAAATTTTTAAATTTATATAACATAACGTTTAAGAAATATAGTTTCAAGCGTTATTTCCGCGTTGTTGGTTTCTAGTGCTTATATTGTTTGAAAATATTAGGCGAATACGACTGATTTTATTGTAGTCAGGAATGGCAAAAACCCCACATACAAACATATTCGAACCGTCAGCATATAACATATTGAAAAAGTATCAAAAATTTCTCTATTTTGAGACCATATTTTACGTTTTTTAGCCAGTGCCGCTTCGCAAATGATTATAATGTGCCTCAATCTATGTGGAAAACAAAGAAATTAAATGTGTATAATGGATAAAATAAGGCTAGAAACCCATTGTTAACATCAACAAGAAAAATACTTACTTTGTCGAAATTTTTAAAATTTAACGTTTTTGGTTATACTTATAACGCTCGATAACGACTGATCTGACAATATATAACAGTAAGGTTGTAGCCTCGATGACATTATTCAGTGTTCTCGATTTTTCGACCCGATGCGTCTTTCAATATTTATATAAACTAGTACTTTAGTGGATAGAAAATGCGAGTACGGAGAGCTCTTGCCATACTCAACTCGTGGAAGTATAAGACGGTACGACTCCTCGCCTGCCCTGGTAAATAGGAATAGCCCTACCGCGCATGGTAGGACCGCGAAACTTAACCCAAATTTTGATAGAAAAGTCTGGCCGCGACGTATACCCATTACGACCGTCTTCGCGAATGAGGACTACAAAAATATGGCTGTTCGCCCTATAGCGAACAGCAAATTAGCAGAATTACTGAAAAGTATAAGTAAAAAGACAAAATATTATTTTCGATAGCGTTCAATATTATCATTGACGATGGACAGAGTTATCAAAATAAAACTAAGATAAAAGTGTCAAAGTATGACAATTCGAAATTAAAAGTAGCGGCTCCGGCCCATAATTCCGGAACCGTCGAGAAATCGTAAATTTTGTACTTAACATTTCTGATAGGGAATTTTACGGTTTTTCTAATGACACCGGTCTAGTAAAAATACGACCAGGATCCACGGACCTATGATGAAATAAGCATATATGTAGAACAATAAAACACGTTTAACTAATTAATTCAACGAATACTTAACATAAAGCCATATATAGGACATCGTTAGATCGTTAGATGTTTTGAAACACAAGCTTTCTTTTGAGCTTGGACCAATCCCGCTGCGCCCACTTTTAGGTACCCGTCCCCGTGCAAATCGCGGAAATAACGCCCCGACCGACGTGTAACCCGTCATTGGAACCAGCGACCTGCACAAAAATGCGCCTCTAACCCTACAAAACTGCGACCCGAACCCGCGGGAACTGTTTAAAACACTTTAATTCCCTATGAAATCTATCATGAGATCGCCCGAGAGCACATTTCCCCTTTTATTGTCCGAACGTGGACCTGTTACATACCGTATTGTTCGGACGGACACGCTGAGGCCGAATCCGAATCTAGTTTGGCACTATGGCCAACACTGAGGGAATGGGATCCTCTTTTCACATTCACTGTCTTTGTTTGTTTACATAAGCCGCACGATGGTCCCACGTATGTAAGCATCCATTTCTAATATAAGCTTAATATTGATACTAAGCAAACAGTCCAGTAATATCAAGTTTATATCAACGTGGTCTAAGCGACTCGGACGCAGCCGTATAGTTACTACTTTGCAGTTTGATAAGCCGTTAACTCAGTACTTCTGTGAATCAACAAGTCTGATATGAAATTAATGGTGAGCCGATAGTATCTTTATATTAGCTTAATATAAAGCTTGACCTCGTAGCTGAAACTAATATGAAAGTTTCGGTGTTTCTTATGAATAGAAGCTCTATAAAAATGCAGAACTTTATATATAGTTAATTTATATTAATACGGCCGCTTGAACCACCAAGATCTAAGCTCTAGATTTAAGCTTCATATAAAGTTTATGTGAAGGTTGGAGAAATTTCTTATCTGTGCCGGTTTAATATGAGTTTCATAGCAGACCTGGAGTTTTATACTGAAGTAAGCTGCCATATAGATTCAATATTAAAGCTGCAACTTTAAATCAGCAGGACCACCGAATTATGAGCCTTTAAGTTAATATTATTAAGATTAATATTTAGTTAATATTAAGTTCGTAATTTAATAATAAGTTAAGATAGAGTTCGTTAGAAGATTTTATATTCGATTTGGTGTAAACAAAGTGATAAATCACTTTGATTACGCAGGATTTTGTATTAAATCGGTCCGAAATGCATCGAAGATCAGATTGATAATAAAATTTACTTTTCAGCTTTAAATTTGAGTCAAATCGTCCCAAAAGTGCTGACGAAGCACTTTTTCTTAAATTTTTAACGACCCAATAAATTATTTTAATTGCCGGAAAGTGGCAGAAAATCTGAGTATTTAAACGGCATCACTCAAGCTCTCGAGCTTCAGTCTGACTTCGGCAGCGCAGTGTTCGGTCGATTTGTAGACCGGCTCTGCTGCTCTTCAATACCTAGTTTGCTTTCTTATTAGCTTACAGCTCTATCTTGCTTTCTTGGTTTTGACTTCGCTCTGGACTAGTCGAGGATGGTCGAACAATTAGATCCAAGTACGTAAGTGTGTACAAGGACGTAGTTAGTAATAGCTAAGGTAGTTAGTATTAGTTCAGAGCCATTGATTCTAGATAAGTTAGGTCTGGAGCCCAGTCGGGTTACGATAGGAAAGACAGTTAAGCGGTCGCGTTTACCAATTAAGGACTACCTGTCCGCAGGTTTTGTTTACATGTTAGCCCGGCCCACGCTGGTTTGTCCCGCGAAGCCATGGCCGCGATTAGCCCCAAAGTAGTTGGTTAGATTGTCGAAGTCAAGCTGAACCTCCCTCGGTCGATGAGTTAAGGCCTAAATAAACGCGATACTAGCGTCCAGTCTCGTTTTTACATGATTCCCTGAGTCGAGTTAGGAAATAGGATATTATCCCTGAGCCGACTGAGGTTAAATAAACGAATTTCTGATAGATTATTAGGCCCGAATGTACTCTTTATATATCCTTGGCCATGCCACTCGCGTCAAGCGTACATAAGCGTTTTCACGCACAATTTTGTTGACGTTGCGATCTTTTGGAACACGTATCTGATGGCATATTTTGGTATTTCGATTATTGGAAACCGAGGAGGATTATTTTTGGTAGGATAACATTACCTAGGAAACTGCCTCGAGGATTTAAAGGCTCGGAATATTTAAATTGAGATCGGGAATTTCTGTGTATCCTCAACACACCGCACAGACCCAACGCCGGTGAGCGAGACCGCTTACTCTGTGCGAAATTTAATATTTGTCAAGAGTTACTATAGGGGAATTGGCTGAAATTTTACCCGCACCTAGATATGGGTCCCAGCTGTTAATCCAGTGCATAAAGCTTTCAAATATCCCATTGGAATCCAAAACCCGACGAGCCTGAAGGGGTTTGCCCCTACCGAGAAAGTCGATTTGGAATATTTTACGTTTCTCTCCAGGGAATTTTGTTGAATCTCTCGCCGTTTCTTCGTAGGAGTGTCCGCTACGGGACACCATGTGCACCATACTAAGACTCAAAAATATCGCGGCGGAATCATAAACCTGACGGCCCGACAGGGGTCCGCCCCTAACTAAAATGTCAATTGTTAATAACTCAAAATTCATACCAGGAATTTGGCAGATTGTTATAGAATAAATAGAAGACAGTTAGGCCTTCTCATTTGAACTCAACCCCGAGCAGCGCAACCGCCCCCCAGATTTATTTCAAATTACTTAAAGCGTACTTCTTTTGTAAGTAGGTTTTGGTCTTGTTATTACACATATTATGGTCAGAAAAAGGAATATATTAATTTCCTCAGTGTTGATATATCGCATTGGAAGCATCAATATTTTGTATGTCTACAGCCTGGCGATTATCGCCAGCAGCGATATCGAGTCTATCGGGTCTCGGCCCGACGGATCATTTTTTGTGAGGGCACTTGACCCGGTCCTGATAAATTGAAAAAATAAGGCTGAATATCCCAGCTCCTGTGCAAAATTTCACAGAGAAAGGCTGGCAAATTAGAGAAATATTGAAACTAATGTCGAGAGTAAACTTAACCCACGCCCATCAATAATCCTATTTTGCTATTTCGGTTAAAAATCTGTTACTGAACGTTTTTTGGTAAAGCATAATGCGGCGCAAAACTGTTCGCGAACACAAAGCTGTGTGATACTATTCCGGTAATTTTGTGGCGCTCGCGAAAATTCAAGGAAAATTCCCCGAATTTTTTGCGAACGAAAATCTACAGGATTTCGATTCGTTGATTTCTCGCGAACACTGTAACGTAAACAACATGAACGATTTATTTGTGACGTAAGTATTGCGTTAAATTTGTTCGCGAACACAGACAAATACGAATCAGTAGCTGGTTACAGGTGTTCGATAACAGTTTTCACTGCAAATTCAAAATCGTCAAAATTCTGTTCGAACACAAACTGTAATTTTAGGTGCTTGTTTCTGATTTTGCCAATTTTCTGTTATCGAAAAGTCGATGAAATTTCCACATTTGTTCCGTAAAAATGAAATTTTGCGCTTCGCTATTGGCTTTTGCAATATCGATAGCTCATGGGCGCATCTTAAGTTTACTCGCGCATTATCGGTTTTCCCCAGCCCCTTATCGGATTCAGAGAAATCATAGGTTGTTCCGTAAACTAAAGACGCGCCCAAGCTCATCCTTTGTCCCACATGAGTGCCCTTACGTAGTAACGATAATGAAAGATCCGATCGCTTTAGAACAATTTCCACGTTAAGGAATTGAGCTAAGAGCTAAGCTATTAAATTAGCACAGAAAATCAATTAAGTAAGCCAGGTTTGTTAGACCATTTGAACCAGCAGTAGAAGTTGGGAATGCGGTAGTGGCCTTCTTACACGTTTGAGCGTAGCATTTATTGTCATTGATAAAAGGATCGATAATCTATTTAATCTTCAAACTTAGGAAAATGGTCATAGGCCGAATCATTGAATTTTCCCAACGTATGATACAGGTTTTGATAATAATCATGCTATTAAATTTAGTTGAATTGTCATATAAATAAAAAATAAGCAATTTTCGAAAAACAAGAGTCG
>JASANE010003216.1:0-11484 GCA_030248225.1 Trileptium ribeirensis | reverse complement strand
TGTATGATTTACTTGGTTCAGGTACGTATTGCTCTTACTATATTTTCACCGGCCATAAAACAAAAATTTTTTTTTGCAGTGTTAAAAACACTTTGAACTTAAACGGAACAATATTCGATACTAGTTGCATGTTGCCAGACCATCCAGAATTACTAAATTACACACCTTTTACATAAGCAGGCATCACAAACATATAAAGGTTAAAGGAGGTTGCTAATAGAGCGGTTTTGCTCACGTATTTAGTGTTAGGTACAATGCTAAAACGGCTCCAAAGTTTGTTTTGACACATATTAAGTAAAACAAATTTACATAAAGTAATGAAGCCTGTATTGAATCTGTCCTGAATGAGTAAACTCGGAAATTGCAGCGGGGGAAGGTGGGGAATGAAGATGCTCATTCTACTCGAATTACGTTTAAATCGACCTAGACTACTGTTTTGCTATTCCTACAATAAATGATATGCTTAGATAGGGAATAGAGAAGTTAATTGTATTTTTTTTTCAAATCGAAACTGTATTGTTTTTTTTACGTTTCGTTTCGGATGCAGATAAAATTTTTAGCAAGAAAAGATTTCATATATCCCCGCTCTAGATATTACCTTCAATGTTTTGCTTTAGAGAATTGAATAAAAATAAATTGAATTTCATGCTTTGTATCACGTGTTTATCAAATCTTAAATAAGCTTATCATAAAGGTTGACACTAGTGAATCTTGGTGGTTGTTTGGGATTCCGGTTCATGAACAACGTACAACTGGGTGGTGCTACGTAGCGTAGTTGTTGGACGAAAAAAATGGCGACTAAGGTTTAAATTGGGACAAGTTACAGTTCTATTCAGTCCAAACTAACGATATTATTTCACCGATGCTGAACACATTGCCTTTATAGGTCAAAGGTAGTTTTTCATGGTTACAATAGAACAAAAAAGGAGTAGCAAAATCTAATAGAAATAAATACGACAATGTCATTTTACGAACATATACAACCGTATAACATCCGGCCAGCCGAAATCATAGCAACGATTTCAAAGTGAGACTTATTCAGAAGAATGTATGTACAGTACAATAATAAGTTAAATCTTGTACTCAGTGCACCATTTGTTAATAAAACTTAATCACATACATAATTGTTACACCGGATATAATCTATATTTTTTACCATTGACGCTGAGGTAACGTAACGTACCTTATCGGGGTAACAGTGCAACGTTGAGTCTCGGAGATTGCAATGCGGGCATGCAACCAGAATAATTAATGGGCGTAGCGGTTGATGCCGATTTAAGAAATCGTTGTCGTTCGTTGCGTTGAACCCGCTTATTCCTACCGCGGCCACCGGAGCAACCACGCATGCGCTTACGCTGTGTAGGCACGATACCATTAATGCTGCTTGCTAAAATAAAACATGTATTACAAGTGGTCTTGCAAAGATTATTTCATTAAACCCGTAAAACAAGAACCGTGTGGATATGTTCCAATGCGACACTATTTCAGCTTATTCTGATATTCTGAAGTATACCACTACCACCCCGACGACCAAACCAACCACAAAAAATCGATGTAGCAGCATCATACCTAAGCCCTTAAGCAAATAGGAAAATAAACAATTTTTTTGAGTTCTAATAATTTAGCGCTATGCTGCATTGTTTGAAATAGTATTTTATTTATGGCACTTCATAACTGTAAAGTGTAGCATTGCAACTCATTATATTATAATTAGGAGTTCCTGGTATTCCGTTATGAAGTACTCGACATGCCTACTACATATTTCATAACGCTACGATACACGATGCATGTATTATCAGTATCCAAATTGGAGTAAGATATTGACGAAATTCATATATTTTCTTCGGTCGTAAACTTTGTAAAAAAAGAAAATAAATGCATTTTAGTAATCAGCTGTTTTGACTGTAGACTGTTAGTTTGTGTCAGAAAACAACGGCCCCCATAACTTCCATTTGCAACAGGTTAAGTATAGTAATTCTATTAAAAAAATTTATTAATTTATATTTATTTCTGCGCCACTGGTTTTAACTTATGGGGCCCTAACTCTTGCTTAACTTTTCCTTCACTGTCGATAAACTTGTATAATAGCTAATTTGCTTTACATTATACGCACATGTAGGCCAACAAAAAATAAATACTTTCCATTCAAACGTACGCCGAACGATGAACTCGGCAATCAACTTGTCATTTATTGTACACGTTCGCAAAGGTATTAATTTGCGAACGAAAGGGTCACTTTTATTCCGGATATGACTTATGCGTTCATGAAGTTTTAGAGAATTGTTAGCCATGCCACCTTTTTTTTGAGAAACATCGATTTTTTTTAATGGATCTCGGCCTGTGTGGCTGTACTCTATGAGTAAAAGATACATTGCCGTGCTTATCATCTCTGAGGTTTTGCAGCATATTTCAGACAAATCACTAAATTTTTAAACTAATTTTAGTAAAGTAGAGTTACAAAAATGAATATAATAAAGCGTATACTATATTGAGTATGTGTATACTTCAGAATATCAGAATAAGCTGAAATAGTGTCGCATTGGAACATATCCACACGGTTCTTGTTTTACTAATTTAATGAAATAATCTTTGCAAGACCACTTGTAATACATGTTTTATTTTAGCAAGCAGCATTAATGGTATCGTGCCTACACAGCGTAAGCGCATGCGTGGTTGCTCCGGTGGCCGCGGTAGGAATAAGCGGGCTCGACGCAACGAACGACAACGATTTCTTGAATTGGCATCAACCGCTACGCCCATTAATTATTCTGGTTGCATGCCCGCATTGCAATCTCCGAGACTCAACGTTGCACTGTTACCCCGATAAGGTAGGTTACGTTACTCAGCGTCAATGGTAAAAAATATAGATTATATCCGGTGTAACAATTATGTATGTGATTAAGTTTTATTAACAAATGGTGCACTGAGTACAAGATTTAACTTATTATTGTACTGTACATACATTCTTCTGAATAAGTCTCACTTTGAAATCGTTGCTATGATTTCGGCTGCCGGATGTTATACGGTTGTATATGTTCGTAAAATGACATTGTCGTATTTATTTCTATTAGATTTTGCTAATAATTAAAGTTTGATTGTAACCATGAAAAACTACCTTTGACCTATAAAGGCAATGTGTTCAGCATCGGTGAAATAATATCGTTAGTTTGGACTGAATAGAACTGTAACTTGTCCCAATTTAAACCTTAGTCGCCATTTTTTTCGTCCAACAACTACGCTACGTAAGACTACTCAGTTGTACGTTGTTCATGAACCGGAATCCCAAACAACCACCAAGATTCACTAGTGTCAACCTTTATGATAAGCTTATTTAAGATTTGATAAACACGTGATACAAAGCATGAAATTCAATTTATTTTTATTCAATTCTAAAGCAAAACATTGAAGGTAATATCTAGAGCGGGGATATATGAAATCTTTTCTTGCTAAAAATTTTATCTGCATCCGAAACGAAACGTAAAAAAAACAATACAGTTTCGATTTGAAAAAAAAATACAATTAAGTTCTCTATTCCCTATCTAAGCATATCATTTATTGTAGGAGCAGCAAAACAGTAGTCTAGGTCGATTTAAACGTAATTCGAGTAGAATGAGCACTTCATTCCCCACCTTCCGCTGCAATTTCCCAGTTTACTCATTCAGGACAGATTCAATACAGGCTTCATTACTTTATGTAAATTTGTTTTACTTATATGTGTACAACTTTGGAGCCGTTTTAGCATTGTACCTACACTAAATACGTGAGCAAAACCGCTCTATTAGCAACCTCCTTTAACCTTTATATGTTTGTGATGCCTGCTTACGTAAGGTGTAATTTAGTAATTTGGATGGTTGGCAACATGCAACTAGTATCGAATATTGTTCCGTTTAAGTTAAAAGTGTTTTTAACACTGCAAAAAAAATTTTTGTTTTATGGCCGGTGAAAATATAGTAAGTTGATTCATCAAATCTACACTATGAAATCACTCGGTCTATTCCGTAGAGGATTTTAACTATAACGCTGCATACCGCACTTGTTTTGTCCCAGATAACATAACTCCGCTTAAGGTTGCTTCGGCTGATGTTACAATAAAAAGACGCACTTTTGACACCGTACATCGCAGCTAGGTAGTAGAGTAATTTGTCCTACAGCAGAAATATCTTGATTTATGTTAAGCTACGATGGTAGATGGTCTTTTGTCAAATTTCTGTAGTTTGATTTACTGTTTTTGTCTAGTTGAGTGAGTAGTACATGGTATGTTCACGTCTTATACTGACAGATAACTACTACAGATTACTTACTTACGGTTCAATCAAACCTCGAAGACCCTTCCGTCTCGAGCCACCATTACAAGCAAAACTTCAATAATAAATCTATTACGATTTTTTAATTACTGTAGCTCGTGGTCTATTAAATAGCTCTTAATTACGCCTGTATTTATTTATTCGTGTGGGAATATAACACTTTTACTTATTTTTCAAAAAAAACAATAAAAGTATCGTAGTTCTGTGTTTTTGGCTGTTTTATATATATAGTTGAAACATAGTTAACTGCATATCCTTCCAGAAATATACATATTCAACTTCGCGCCAAGTGAATTTTACTAATTTCAACTTAAGAAACTGTATTAAAATGATTATAGTTGTGCCCACGGTATAATTTTGAGAGATACGCGGAGGGTGACTTGTCTTCAAAGGCATCCCAAAAAAAAAGAAAGCTCGGGTTTTGGAGCATTGTCAACAGTATATATTTTACACACTAAAAGACCATTACTAGTTATACAATTATCTGCATTGAACACAACTTTGATAAGTGAACCAAATTTTGCTCATTATGTTTTCTCTTGTAGGAAAAAATTTATTGATGGCTCACGAGGCTTCGCCACAAATGATCGGCATGGTGAAACATAAGGATGTTTTCTAAAACTTCTTATATTCTATATTTTTAAATCATGGTACCTCAACCTTTAAATAGTATATCTAACCACGCTGGTTCAGCGTATAGTTTAATTTTGTACATCTATTTAATATATATGTTTCTATTTAAGTTATATATTTATGTTTCAGACAGAAGCCCGCTCTCGGGCAAAGCTCATTCAAGCTGATTCCAAGGTCGAACGATGCGTGCCTTTTTATCCATGTTGTTCCGCCTATTTGCAATTAAGACACTGAGCCCGCGCGAAGCGTAGTTATTGTTGCCGCAACAACAAAAAAAATTTTTTTATTGTATAACGTAATATATTATAATAAACGTGTTCTACAGTCAGAAGTAAACCAAAATATATATGAAAAAATTAATTGAAAAGGATGTAAGCAGGAAGTGGTAAATTTCAGTCCGTTGCATGAGATTTCTGACTAATTTTGCCTGTCTGTGGAAGTCAGTTCGGCTTACTACGTAGTATAGTTTAGCATTTTTGGCAGCTAAAAATTGAAGCCCGGCGAGTTTTAGAGTAATATGTTATGCGATAAGACAGAAGCCTGATGTATCTGCCTGCTGAAAAACAAAATTTATTATTCAGACTTCAATATAGAGGTTTGGTGGTGTACCAATCACCTACATGTTTTCCTTGAGCACATAGCCCAATTTCCCGATGACGATATAGTAGTCATAATTCAGTGAAATATGCTTGGATTTATTTTTATGTCGGTGGGCGCCATTTCCGAATTTCCCAAATGTCATTTTGTGAATAATATTGTATTAATTTTTATGCTAGAAAATGTTTTGATGCTTAATGTTTTGACTAGTGTAAATGGCAAACATTGTTTGTGAAGCATTGAGAAAATATTGTTCAACCAAGTACCAGTCGGCGTATTTATTTGAGCTACGTATAATGCTGCTCTGTTTCGGCCCCGGCTATTTATTCATATTTCACCACTGACTGATCAATTTTTGATTAACATTTTAGTTATATTAAAGTATTCTAGGGGTTTGAGTGGCGTAGGAGGGTTAGGTTTTCAGAGATATTATCTTCTTGGGTATTTTTGTTATAGCCTTTTAAGCTGTGACATCGTTTTGACTGCTTAGAGTCTGAATAATATGTCGTGCCAAGCATGAGATGGGTTGGCAATACTACGTGGCCTGTTTATGTTTTAAAGACACCCCATGCTTCGCTAGGTTGATTAACCGTTGGATTCAGTGATACTGGTGACAAAAACATGTGTAACTAGAAGGAATGTTAAATTCCATCCGCTGTCATACGTTTTGATGCGATCCGAACCTATTTACCTCTGTATTAGTTGTTGAGTTACAGTTGTATAAAGTACACACATTGCATCCGATCCCATCCGAGTTCGTTTCAGCATGTTCAGTTTTGTCGGATCCGAATCAGATAATGTAACGATGAAAAAATATATCGTGATATTAGTTAATAAAAATTGTTGAATGCAATCTTTCCTAATGTATCTAATGTCTGGTTCGGAGGGTTTTTAATGTTTCTGTCGCAAGAAGTTAAAATCTAGATGTAGTTATGAAAGCGGAAGAATCAGTGATTCTTTATCGTGCGTGTCATATATATTTTCTACGTGTCGATATGGTATTTTATAAGTGTTGATGTGAAAACAAGCACGATCCCCATGAGCACAGTATAAGTCGACAAGTCTTTTATAAAGTTAATTTTGTAAAAATATATTCCAAAATTTAACCTAGTGTTAATTATATTCTGCATAGTGCAATGGATAGGATGATTATGTTTCTGCTGTTAAAAAAGCATTCGTGCGTGTTTAAGTTCGTTGGATTTGATGACGCGATTTATATTTAATTCTTAAAAAAAGCAAGTTTGATAGCTATAACACCATATTCTATATAGTCACCAAGTTTCGTCACCCCATATGTCGCCACAAAGAAAACGAAACTGTGAAATACGATGCTAAGATATTGGGCAACTTTACCTTGGCTGCAAGTTTTAGTATTATCCGAATTAAGAAACAAGATAATACGAGTCAATGGACACCTCTGCATAAAGTGCCGTAGGATTATCACTTCCCAAGCAGGTCTTTCCTGCGAATGTCGGTTGATAAAGTTTGGAGATTGTGTGGTTCAGAACAAGGAGGTCGTATGGTGTAGCCTTAATAATGAAAATAACACATCGTTTCACGGTGGTACCTAGATAGAACAACAATGACTTTTTTATCTAAATTTGCAGAATGAAAATCTGGAGAACGCGTCTAAAGTCTTCCTGACCAGACCATAGACACATTACTGGCACATTGTATAAGTAAATTTTAAGCTGACACAATGATAGCTGATCCCACTTTTGTGGCACAGCTACATCAGGGCTTAATACGCTTTATCTTGTTTCAAATCATGTCAATCATGTAAAGATCCATTAGACCTTTTTCTTACTGCAGTAGTAATCGAAGAGAAGGGCATTATCTTAGAAAGGCGTCAAGTTTTGTTATACAGTTTTGCGTTTACTAACAATTGTTTGAAATTGGATCATTTTTGCAAATTTAAAAAGAAAAACAAAAAAACTGACGCTAATGTGGACTTAAATAAGCGACTAAAACTTAAATTATGTAATTTTCAGTACTTACAAAGACAATCACAATATCTTTTTGCTTCGCAATGTCTCGACGGCTACGTGACAAAATCAGTTGTTTGAATTTCTCGAAGTTGTTTACGAGCCAGAATATTCGGGATTCCGGTTCATGCAGCCTTGCCATATATACTTTCATGTCTTCATATTCAGCAAATATGTAAAAATGCTTTTAAATTTTTATCACAAATTGAGCTGATTTTGACCAAAATTTGCACTCAGACCTGTGCAGAAAATTTGAAAGTGTGTACCTTCCGGTTGCGCGCTTTTATCATGTGCAGTGAATTATAGTGACCATCGTAGTATTCTGTCTCTACGTAGGGAAATATTTCACCTACCTACGTAGAATACCAAAAGGTACCTCTATTTGGCAACAAAAATTAATCTTAATTATCCTATTGTCACCAATTTTACTTGAGATTTATTTTGTTATTTTCTTGCAAGTGTATAGTATATAAGCTTTTGGGCAGCATATAACATGTTGAATGTGATCTAAACTTTAAATTTGTAATTGAAAGATTGAGTAAATTACAAAGCTTCGAAATTTGAACTTAGTATTATGGTTCGAAATGTTTAAAATTTGTTTCGGATCTATTACATATGCTGTTATGTTGGCGGAGGGGAAGCTTGGAAATCATTCCAGCGGCCCTGTTTTTATAAAGATTGCGCACTATTTGCATGGTTTTGTTTAATAGTATCGTGTCGTGACATGCAAAATTATTAAAAAATCATCATTCGCTGCTAAATTTCGTTTGTTAAAATATTGGCTGAATAAAAAAAATTGAATGTTTTTGGATGGCTGGCTTTTATAAGTCCTGATTAACAGTTCAGGTTCAACGTGTTAACAAATATTTCATCAGGTTTGACATCATAGTATAGTGTCGACAAATGCTTTTATTTTGTGCCTCAAAGGTTATGTTTAACGTCGAATCGACTTGTAATAATAATATATATAATTGGATATCGAAAATAAGTCAACAAATAAAGTAAACAATTAGGTTTTCATCCTTACTTTAGCTAGATTGAATCTGCTGTAATTTAACGTTTGATATAATTATGAGCTAATGTTACGGTTTTCCGTTTTCCTTCAACTCAAATTTTAATTACATCAAGCACGTATCCACAACTAGTTAAAAGCCATCCTTTGATTAGTGGGCGACTCTAGCAGTACTCCATGCTTAATCGAATCATAGTGGTGAAATAATAAACCAACGTCAATCAAAAAAAGGAACAGACTATTTTGCGGTTTGTCATAAATGGCAATATGCGAAATCTGGCCACATAGCTTGTACTAAAACAATGAGGAAGTATCCACATTGTCTTGAAAAAGTATAAAATTTTAGGATAGATACACTTGACGTGTAGGCAAATATGAACCCCGATACCTTAGGCTTGGTAACAAAATTAAGTTAAAAAGCCCGTGTATTCTCAGTCCAGTATATATATTATGAATAACCCAAAACAAGGACTATATCATCATTGAATGCGCCCATACAGTTTGCACCAGAGATTTTGGTCGAAAGGTGACATCTCAATTTTGGTTATTTAAGTCACGTAAATTATAAAATTTGGCCCGAAAAATTTACTAATTCGTATCTGAGCTGCCAATCAAACATTGCTTTCTATATTATCATCAAGTATAAATTATAAAAAAAATTTATTCGTACATTACTATCGGCAAATGCTTTCTCAAATCAAGTTAGCTACTCAGAGAATAACTGTCTGTTTTAACGCAACCTAAAAAAGGAAATCATTATTAAGACATAATAGTAATTGGCAATGACTAGGAACATGATTTTCTATGTGACTCCTTGCTGTAAGTCACCTCCTTGGTGGTTTTGTAAATATTCTATCACAAAAAACACTATAATTTAATGTGCGAAAACTATGAAAAAACGTTACAACAACTTGAGTAAAATATTTGGAGACATCTGCCTGCATTCACGGCTCCTGGTCATCGCACACCACTTCCTCTACGTCGTTTGATCTCCAGGATTGAAAGTACCTATGTTCACAAAAGCCGAGCATAAAAGCATAGCAGCTGTGCCTAATTATTCTTCGAAAATTTAAGTTACTTGATAATATTTCGTCGTGTTTACTTGTATTCAAGGAAATTTTCGTACAAACCTAAGAAAGTATAGTGAAAAGTGTAGGAATATTGGAATAAAATTACGAACTGTGTCGGCAGTATGTAGTGATTTCTTAAGTACGTGGTTCTCCAAGCCAGCAATAGAACGAGGTTTGATGGGTTATGGTTCGTATGGGTGACTATTTTCGGTGGGTTAATGTGGACTATAGGTCACCCACGGTAGGTCATGAATCACGTTGCCATGGAGCCACTCGGGTGAGGTAAATCAGTATTGGGTTCTCCGTCTACAACATTTTTTTGTGTTGTGTACGCGATGAAGATGGATATACACATGAGCAGTACAGCGGGATCTTGCCATTTATTTTATTTTGGCTAGATCCAATAATTTTAACTTATGTTAATTGAAGCAGCGTAATTCTTTTTATGACGCTTGAATTTGGAGTTTTCGCGATATGATAGATACTATACATTTTTACTAATCAGTGTTTTGTTCTCAAATGTTAAATTTTTTCCTTTTTGCTTTCCTTTAAACAGTTTCCTTTCCTTAAATTTGATACCTCATGTCAATGTTGTGGATTTTCTGTGCTATATCACATTATTTTTCCACATTAATAGACATACTATCGATATAGACAAAAATGTGGAAGGCTACTTTGATTTTATCGGAAAGGAGGAATCTTGGTAATCTTAACAACAATTTCACTCTGCACTTGATTTTGTAATTGTCATGTCCCGAACAGAAATAGAATACAAAGCATATTTAGCCTGAGGGTATACCTACATTAACTATTTGACATATTTAAACGTATGGTGCTGTATTATAGAGCAGTTAAGATATAAGCAGTTAATACATTCGATGTAACAGCTAGCATACTGTGTCCCTGTTGTGGTTTTCTATCTTGCAAAGTTACACTAACAGCCCCTGGGTGTGAACCAAGAGGAGCTGGATTTTGCCGCCAAGGATAAAATGGGGACACCCAGAATCAGGTAGGGTTCAAAATAAAACATATTAATTTGAAAAATTGTGTAATTGTTTTTGAAATACAAATTTGGAAGTTTAATTTTGAAAATTTAATTTTGAAAGTTAACATTTTTGCTGCTGTGTACCAGTTTTGAGATGTCAGCCGTACACCTGATTTTCATTGTGATCAGACATCACCGTAGGAGACACCAATCCATTTTACCAAAACGCTACATTAAAGCATTAATACACAGAAAATTGTGAAGACAACAATATACCAAGGGCTGATAGAATCAGCAATACGTCAGCAGTACATTAAGTTCAAGGTGACAGCCATTCTCTGATCACTTATAGCGAACACCAGAAGAAATGAGCACCTCGAACTTTCATGATAAAAATTAATGTACTCTGCCAGGTTTGAAGGAATATGATCTTAATTTACTGGTATATTGACACTAATTTGGGGGGAAGGTTTTCCTTTGGTTTCAGACCGGATATTTGACCTCTAAAGTTTTACCATTATGGAGAGATAGCATGCCGATGACCAGTCGATACATTTATCCATTCTTTTACTTTATCCAATCATTGACGTTACTGGGTGACAGTAGTGGGTAGGCCTAATGGTTTACGTTAAACCTTCGCGTTATCCATTTCAACATCTTAAACGTTCATTAATTTTTTTTGATAATTTAAAAAAATTTTATAATATTTTTTAACAACAAGCCTAGGCAATTAAAGGAATGAGTAAATTATAAAAGGTTTTCCAACTCCTTAGTTTATACTATTGATTTTAATGTATTTAGCTGATTTAATCAATCATAAGGCATAAGTGCCTACCTTGTTATCATTCAATAAAAACTACACAAACAGTTGCGGCGTGCATGGTGTGTATGGTGTACG
>JASANE010003215.1:0-66754 GCA_030248225.1 Trileptium ribeirensis | reverse complement strand
TATATATATATATATATATATATATATATATATATATATATATATATAGTACCTATATACACATATACAGACACATATACTACACACACTAGACATAACGGCGACCTGAGTGACAGAGAGATCGCTCAAGTGCACAACCGAAACAAGCACAACACGACAACAACAACAACAACGACAAAAGCAACCGACCAAAGAAGTCGGTTAGAGAAAGCGAAGAAGAGAAAACGAAAGAGCAACGAGGACACGAGGAGAAAAAAAGAGGGGAAGCGGGTCAAGGCGAATCCCGGGGGACTTTCGTGGGGCTGGGGTGAGATTCGGTCCCAGGACGAAAAATGGGACCTATTGATACCAAACACGAGGGGAGTGGGCGTAATATAGGGTCGGGACCCACATCTGGGTTCCGACATACATAAGTGTGAGGGGTTTTAGCGGCTCTCCCGCGTTAACGGTTGGGCGTAGCGACGTCCGCCGGATATCTTTGGACTCGCCGTCGGGGGACGGTTCGAATGAGGGGTGATACCCTGGCTCGAACGGCATGGTTAAAAAGGGTGCTAAAATTATAACGATTAAAGAAAGTGGTGGCGAAGGTAGGGGCGCTTTCGTCGGCCGTCCCGCGTTAACGGGGCGACGGGCGGTAACCCGCAGTGTATTTTTGGAGATTCTCGACGAGGCGAGCTCAATGAAGGGCGGTTCGCCCGTTTGAGACTCAGTAGGAAAATCTCGGATTATTTGTTCCTACCGGTGGTCGGCGGCATAAACTCGGGCACCTTTGGATGACTCCAGCGGGTCAGCGGGATGTCGGACGGAGGTATGACGCACATCGCTGGACTCGACTAGGTGAGATGCGCAAAATGAGGGGTCGCATGCCCCAGTTCAGACACATGGTGCGATAACGGAGGCGCAGGGGTGGGGAATTCGTATCGGTCACAGCGAAGCCGGTAACAGCAGAATAAGAAGGCAAAGAGGCGGTTTGTCTGAGATGCGCTTAGGAAAGCGTCCGAGGTGATGAGGGAAGGCACAAGGACCGGGTATTAATGCACAATCACACAGTGAATATATATACACATATATAATATGATATAAGTATAGAAAAAGATAGTAGCCCTGTTTCACTCATGACAACACAACTTATCGTAAGTAGTGATTATCTTCCCAGTTTAAGGGCGAGGTCTTGGTATTGTCCGGGGCAGTTCGATCCGTAGCCATAGTCCTCAAAATGCTCTACCGACATGCTCCGGCTATTTCCGGATCGTGGCAAGCTAGACGGTTACGGGCCGTGGAATTAACCCGACATCCTACGTTTTCTGTAACCTAGGAATCTACCGTACTCGTAATTTCAGCTTGTTGCGGCATGTTGTTTTCCATGACAATTGCTTAGTGTACAGCTCGAACCAGGTAGACTTGATATTTTCAATTTCTATCTCTACAAATTTGTTAGTTGGGCGTGATTGACCAATAGCCTCCCATTCCCGGACGGTCCTAGCTGGAGAGTCTTAGTGTTTAGTGACGACCAGTTAGAATCCGAGTGATTCCCCTTGTTATCGGTAAAGCTTCTCAGTTTCCAACTCGCGTAGGGGTTCACAAATAAATCGAAGCAGTCCGGATTCTCGCTATTCGATTCGAACCAATGCAGATAACACTCGTCCCGGCAATTACATGGTGACAAAGAATATGTCCAATTGATAAAATGTGGTAATGACGAAATCATTCGATAAGATACTACACAATGTTATAGTGTAAATGTAAGCATTCGACGAAATACTACACGACGATATGGTAAAAGTAATCAATCGAGAACATACTACCCAACGATATGGTAAAAAGGTTATCAATCGATAAAATACTGCATTACGGTATGATAAAAATGTAATCAATCGATAAAATACTGCACGACGGTATGGCAAATACTAATCAATCGATAAAATACTACATGACGGTATGGTAAAAAGTAATCAATCGATAAAATACTACACCACGGTATGGTAAAAAGTAATCAATCGATAAAATACTACATGACGGTATGATAAAAATGTAATCAATCGATAAAATACTATATGACGGTATGATAAATATGTAATCAATCGATAAAATACTACATGTGTTGATAGACGAAAGCTTGGTATGCAAAACAATGTTGAGACTGGACGACGGCGCCAAGCGTTACGCCGCTGCTACCTCATCCGAGCTCCTTAGTGTCCCGAGGCGATTTCAGTGCCAGAATCATGAAAAGTACTTGTAACGGGCCGGAACGGTCCTGTTACATTATACCTATTTATATCTGGTATCCGACTGTCAATAGGCCACTGCCTAATTTTCGACGTCGTTATGACGGCTTTAACACCGGATGCAAGCCTCGTTAGCTTGAGTATTCAACTTTTTATATGCTATTATCTTAATAAACATTGTACTTGTTATTGACGATGTTGACGTAATGTTATAAAATAATGGTTGCGATAACAGGTATGACCAAGAGTTTATGATCATTAATTGAGAAGAGTATGACACTCTTCGAAATCACTATAGAAAGGATTGCACATGACGTGAAGCATTTCGAGCTTACCTCCATGGCTCTGGAGGGGGTGGTTACCCCGCTTTTCAGAGGTCATGGTGTAATGGAAAAGTGATGTAGTTGTGATGTGACATCGCCCGTCAGGATAATTACGAATGGCGATTTAAACAGTGTCGTTATAAATGTTCGATTCGCCTAGCAACATTTCTCCATAGCCATTGACTTTCACTAAGAACCATATTATCCAAAATTTTCTTGCTACCAGGATCGGCCAAATTCGGGATCTCTAAAACGTGTAAATGTAAGTGTTCTATTTGTAATACTTTTTTATTTATATTTTTTCAGATCCGTAATTTTTGCGGTCCTGGATAAAAGCTTTGTCGATTCTGAGTACAGTAGCTTAGTTAAAATCACACCACCCATTCGAAAGTTATGTCTTTTTGAACAAAATGTCCCCAAACTGGAAATTGGACTTAAGAACATTTTTTCGTTCTTTGGCCTTACGTATTTTTCAACTTCTCATATTCCCACATTCTACAACCAGATTTTCATCATTCATAATGCCCTGCCAATTATACGTCCTACAGTGGAGACCGCAACCAAATCCAACCTCTCACTCACGAGTTATCCCAGTTTGAATCAAGTTAGTCATTTTTGGTAAACTACTTTCGACATTTTCCCATTTCCAAGAATTGTCTATCGACCCAGGTATGGGTGGCACAAGCCAGAGCTCAAAATCCAACCCAATGAGCTAGAAAACATGCTTACTGGAAAGAGAGCTTAAAATAGATCCATGGCGGTAATAGGTGGGACAATGTTAGGGGCAGCATGCCGAAAAAATTCGAAAGAGGGAGATATACCCATATCAAACCCCCAACTAAAACCAACGACATTGAATAGCATCTCAGGTATCACTGAAAATGAGCGACTCTGAATGCGAAGAAATCTTTCTTGTGATAGAATAAGATTGAGGATCTAGAGACTATGAGGGCATCACTGAAAAGTTGGTGGAACCCTTCCTTGATTTCCCGCAGCAAAAAGAGCCCCTAGTTTTTAGGGAGTAAATAAACTTTTCCATGATACCACAACCCCACCCTACAAAATTGAGGAATGTAATCACCCATGACCAGGGGGATAAGGTTGAAATCGAGCTTGTCATGTCTTATATTTTTATATGGTGATTTCCATTTAAAAATTTGGAATTATTATAAAAATTGAAAATTTTTATATGGTGATATTAATATGGTTGATTTTATATGGTGACCACTTGAAAAGAAATTACCATAAACTCTTGATATAACCAATCGTCTTACTACATCAGGAATTTTTATCAGAGTTTCTTTTGGATGTGTCCACATGAAATTGGAAATTGTGACAGTTATTCGGTTATTTTACTGCCGACACCTAAAATAAACCACTGGATGGATAGACAGATAGTGTTTTCATTGATTTCGATTACTATTAAGCAGATGAGCAACAGGTACATGTAGGTATGCGTATTTGGTTAAAATGAAAATAAGAATTAGATTATTATTAGCTGCAGAGATACCATCAAGATATTCACATATTTTTGTACCACGCTAGCTTATTGGAATTAAATTGCTGAATATAGTTAGGTATATATTATCCACGTAATAACCATACGGGAGGTTAAAAAATTCCCACAAATTTCCTGGGTTCTCATAGAACCATAAATTTTATCAAACTCAAACCCCATGTTCCTGGAGAGCTTTAACGGTTTTGTTAAACAAACCTCCCCCACCCCGCTAGCCCGGCAAAACTACATGGTCTATGTAATTTAGCAACCATAAAATTTTCAAATTTGTGGATTCAATGCAGCACCCACAATACTTATGACAAATTTTTTATCCTCCCCTTGTTTTAAAGTTAATAACATATAAATAGTTACATTCGTAATAGCCACATTGACAAAACTTTTGCGAACAGCATTTGTGTCCAGTTGATGCACTGCAGAAGCTCATGCGATAGATGTGGTAAAGTTGTTACGTAAGCTAAAAGTGAAGTGTTTTATACAATTCTGAAATGTGTTATACTTAATACTTGTGGTAATACAATGCATATGCTTGAATAAATATTTACGATGTCACGAAAGTAACAAAACATTTTGTTACGCATGCGTAAACTTAAGCTGCGCTGACTGCGAACATCTTTTGACACCATGTGCAAAACGTTCTCATAGAACAAAGCCGTCATTGCAAAAGACAGTTCTAAATTAAGAAATTTTCATTCACACAGAACGACTAACAACAAAAATGGTGTAGTTTATATTCGCTAACACAATACACCTGTTTACTGCTTTTCCATCATTACATTTCGCTACTCAAAATGTAGCAGTTTGCATTTCGCATTTTTGTCACGCTAGCACAATTAGTGATTGTAAAATAAAAATACGTTTAGGTAGCGAACGCAACATGTGGCATACAGTATAGGTTTCAAAATACTAAACGTCGGTTTTTGTTCGATAACACAATAAAAATTTTCCGCTTTAAACGTCAAACGATCAGTAACAGATTACTTATTGTTTTAGAACTAATCGTTAACAGACCAATATCTTGTTTCTCAACGTTTCGGATTGGATGCATTGCCCAAAGCACCAATTTTATACGCACTTTATGTTGACGGGTAGCTTGCACACAGAACCTGCTATCGCCAATCACTTAATAGGTTAAGAAATGTAAGGCACCACACCTTAAAGTTATTCGTGCTTTAATGTATTTCCCTTGTGGTACCGAATAGATCAACTTACTGGTTGCATGGGGCGAAGGGTGACTTTACTGAAAATAATAGCGGGACCGTTCTGATACGAAGATATCAATGACAAGAAGAAATAATAATTTATGTCAAACTTACTGGCTGCATGGGGCGAAGGGTGACTTTACTGAAAATAATAGCGGGACCGTCCTGATACGAAGATATCAATGACAAGAAGAAATAATAATTTATGTCATTGTGTGATTTTACTGACGGGACCTGACACACAAACACAGCGACGATAGCAAAAAATAGGAACTTATGTCGTGTTGCTTAAGTGACGGAACCCAGCTGACATGTACGCATTGGTGATAGAAAAAATATGATTATATGCAAAAATAAGTTTAAATGTATCGATGACAAAGACACAAATATGACATCCTAAACCTGTGAGAACATTAAAAATTATAGATAAGACAACAATGTGCCAGGGGCGTAGCCACAAAATCCAAACTGGGGGCACCAAGGCTTTCTGCAGGGGCACAAAATCCGAACTGGAGGGAATCAACGCTTTTTGAAGGGGCACACGTTAGCTGTAAATTCCAACTGGGGGCACCCAGCCCCTCCGTGCCCCCCTTGGCGACGCCCATGGTGTGTATTCAATCACTCCTTCAGCCAGAGTTTCACGGATTCGAATTAGCTTTGTGATAAACACCTGCATTTGAACTAAAGGGTGCAATCTAGAACAATTCATCTGCGTTTTCGTTGTTTCACTAACAGTATGTCTAAATAATATATTAAAACCATCCAAATTCAGTAGTTTCTTTTATGCGAAACGTTAACTGTAAGTCAAACCAGTTTACGAAACTTCGCAACACCCCACTCTCACATTATTTTTCTGGCTTTGCAAGATAATTGTATTTTTGCGTGATCTTAGCGCAATTTTTTGTGATCTATTTACATCGTATTGTGATGATCAGCGATATAAAAGAGACAATAGTTGGCCATGTTGGAATACTACACATTATGTTCGATATTATTGGTGTGGTCGTGGTACATTTCTGTTTGTAAGAATTCTTTACATTTCGATATTTATTTGTCGTGATATACGGTTATTAATTCTGATCAACGTTTGTAAAATTTGCATTATAAATTTATCGAAGAAGGAGAAGGCCATTATTTTATAAAATATAATTGTAAAATTTCAGTTATTTTTCGCCTTCTGCAATGGCACATTCTTAGCAGCAGATTTCCTGAAATTGTAGTGATATATACTCATTCTTTCAACAAACGGGTTACGCTCTTTAGTTTTATAATATAAAAGTAGAGTTCATTTTATCAGAATTCCAATTTACACAATGGACATTTCGTCGGTTTTACGCAACACTGGTCTAACTAAAAACCTTGTTTTCCAGGAAATGATCTTTTTAGTCCCAGACCGCAGCATAAATCAGGGGACATAATAAACTCTACCGTATTTTACGTGTGATTAGTTGTAACAACTAAGTTTTTCCCTGGGTAGCAAATGCCCTCTTTACCAACGTGTGTCGTGAGATAAAAAGCAATATTTGAGTTAGACCGGTATTGCATAAAAATATTTTGGATTAGTTCTACATAGGACGTTTAACACAAATAATTTTGAAATAATACTAAATGAATACCAAAAATAGCTATTATATTGTAAAATAATGTTGACAAAAGTAAGTTTCCTGTCGCTATAAACACAATATAACTTCACAATTCGTAACTCAACCCATTAGTTTGCTATTTTCAGTGAGTTATAATACATTTTATCTGCATCACTATTAATGACTCGACGAAACAGGGATTTCAGATCGTGCATTTTATCTTTATCTATGCCAACTGGTACAGTGTACAATGACTTGGGAACATAATTTTTCAAACTGAATGATCTTCCGCGAGTTTTCTAGAGTTCTAAACGCATGTAATCATCACCATAATTGAATTTAATGTAAAAGATGCCTTCTTCTGATTTTCTAAGATCAAGAACTCTTAGTTTGTTCCGGTTCATATCGGCTCCTGCCGATCCGTCAGCCAGCAATGTTTTCCGAGATGATTTTATGCCATAATTCGTAGCCGCTTGGCTAAAATCTTTAAACGATGTGTGATCGAATTCGACAGCGTCGTAGCAATTTTTCGAGTTAGCCATTCGAATCATAGTCTGGTATTGTGAAGGAGCGATGATAGAGCCGGCACGTTGCTTAGCAGTTTCGATAACTGAATGGACAGAATCCCCTTCGTTCTGTCCGTGGTTCTTTTCAAAAAAGTGCAACCGTATGGCATCAAATTTAAACTCTTTATTCCACGCGGCGTGTCCAAGCATAGCAGCAATGCTAGTGTTCCGATTCTGGCTGCTCGTGGAGTCTCAGAATAAGTAAGCAACCGTTTTGCCAATGTCGGAGTATTTTTGAGGCAGTCCCACACAGCCGAACCGATTTCAGATGGCCCCCGTCGCCCTTGTTCTTCTGTCCAGAAGTAGCAAAATGCCTTTTTCCTACCAACATCATACACAGTAAGATTATAACAAGAAAGCAACCGTTTATAAAACAAGTCACCAATGTTACTATGGGGACCATATAGTACTTGTTGAAGATCGAAGCATAGAAGGACCTGCGAGTCGATCAGATGAGCCTTTATGTGTTCCTTAGCGTTCCGGGCAGCGTTTTTTGCGGAAACCTGTGCTTCATGTTCGGCTTTTTCTTCCTCACTAAGCTCAGAAATGCCTCGTATGTTTTCACATAACGCGCATGCGTCATTTTTTTGGTTTAAAAAAGGACCAGTTAAAGTCTTGATGAAAGAACTTCCAATATGCCGAATAACTTACTGCTAACTGATCGTATGAAAATTTTTCGGTTTTAGCCTTTCAGCAATCCATATTAAATATAATCGGAACATCTTCGCAACGGTAAGTTCACTGCTCAGTTACTGCTTGGCCGAATCTCGTCGAACGTAGTGGCTTTCACCCTTGGGAAAAGGTTAATGTGATCGTGAACTAACTCACGGCCACGAATGAAGCAGGGTTTTTGCTGCTGGTGGTGCTTGCCTCGAGGATCAGGGACAACCTCGCCGTTGTTGAGCGGTAGTTACCTGGCGATTGGAAATTCCGAGAGTAGACAGAAAAAACGGTTTGCAAACTGGTATAGCGTTCCCGAGTCCAACTGTCGAGTTGTATTTTCGCGACTGCTGCCGTCTAAAATTACCATCAGTCATCTTCTGTTTAGTGGCCGTTGTTTCGATATGGCTTATAAGAAAACGTCGTTGAGCTTCAATATTTCCCGATTCCCAGTAGGCGTTCAATATTGCCTCTCTATCAGCATTGCTGATGGTTTTGCACTGTTGCCGGCACGAATCGTGGCAGCGACGCCCAATCTGTCTCCTCGCCGGTTTGTTTTTACCAGCAGCTGATGTATACGGTAAGCCTTGGTTTCTTGCATGCTTCGCAATATTGCGTTTCCAACCATCGGGATTTGCTCTACGTCTAGCCTGGACTTGCGGTCCTTCAACTGCCAATTTCTTTTCAAACACAGTTGACTGTAAAGATGCTGAATGCTGTTGGTTTACTGCACCTGTTTGTTCAAGTGTATCCATAGCAGACACATCCACCTCGGCATGTTGCGAACATTCGCTTGGGTTATGGGAATGGTAGTAGCAGAGTAGGCTTAAACAGTCGGTACAAACTCCCTCAACATCTCCGTCGCATCCAAATTCCGTGCAATGCTGACGTGGACGGCATCGTGATGGGTCTGTGATGTCACTATGGGGTTGAAGCTGATCTGGCCCTCTGTCAACCTCCTGTAGTTGATGCGACGCCTGTACCTGATTCGCAGCTCGCTCAACAACAGCATCAACAGTCTGCAATTTTATGTCGTGGGCTACTGCGTTTCTGCTTTGCAATAGAGATCAATGGAGTGCCGTCATCCGCTGAGCTGTCATCACCCACAGAACTATCATCGTCCGCCGAGTTTTCTGTTTCCTGTAATACGTGTATTTGACATAAATTTCGACAATAAGAGCTTCATATTTGAACGGCTTTACTTAAATAGATCGAATGCAACCATGTTGTTACATGTTTGACGTTTTCCTAAACATAGGTTTTCCATAGTGACGGCATTATCTGTTGAAGCTGTTATAAGTAAGCATTAATTCACTATTACATTTGGGTTGCGCTACATACAGAACAAGCATGTTCATAGGGGGTAAGGGAGGCATTACCCCCGAGGTGACCTGGCCCCCCCTGCCGACCCCGGCTGCCTCCCCCCTCCTTGTTTCTCGGACCTTGAGCATGTATGATTTAAGACATATGTGTAAAAAGATCCAATCGGTAAAAAGATCCAGTTTGTTGTCAGCCAAACAGCAAGTGTATTTAGAATTTACTCGTCACTCATTGTGTTCACTCCAGGAATAGCCGCGTTAAGGTTTTAATAAAACACTACTAGGATTAAACAGACATTTAACGGTGTGCTATGCATACAAATTTAGAACCTTTGCAGCGCTGTTGAACGTAAAATCCAAGCTATACACAATAAAGCAAGTAGAATATTTAATTAACCAAACCTAAATAAATTAAATACCTTAATAAAGGATACCGAAAAGGAAGTACCCGTTAACGTGTGTCACGCGCGTTTTAAACTGTGCCCCACCAAGTAAAATACAATACCCCTCGTGGAGAAATTCGTAATTACGTCCATGATGTTACAAACTATTCTACTAAAATATGTATATTTTTCTGCCAATGCCTGTTTGTGACATTTATTCGCTCTTTATTCATTTATTTCACCAATTGATGGTGGATAAACTTGATTCTCAGGTATTACCAACAATAGCGATGGTTTTTCTCGTATATTACACTGTATTTTTCAGTGAATAATTTTAATTGTGTATATTTAATAAACAACAAGGTTAGGTTTATAAAGTTAGTTATGTTAGCGGTGACACGCCTACGCTTTTGTCCGTTGTCAAAAAAATGCTCTCTCTACAAGGTTCTGGCTTACAAACAAATTCTGCGTTTTAAACTGTGCCTCACCAAATAAAATTCAGTAAACCCTGTGGAGAAATCTCTACCTACGTCCCTGATCATTTCGACTACTTCCCAGGGTTCTTACGGGTTCTACCACCTACAAGGATTCCAACAGTCAAGCAGTTAAGAGAAGCTATGTATTCCAGCCGATGAGCAGCAATGCATTCCGATGATGCTCGTTGTGTGGCATACTCTTTTGTAGATTGTGTTATGACATTTGATTACTATGCTGGGGTAGATTAACACACGAGACATTGTACAGTTTTAATGTAATCTGTTCTGAATCGCTGCGGCAAAATTCAATACTATTTCTAACTTCGCATTTACGTAATTTGTGAGATAGCTTAATAACCTTGGATGATTAACTTAAAAATTTGATTTTAGTTCTGTATTGGGAAATGACGCACAATGGTATATTCAGTATAAGCTGCATCAGAAATTATTTCAAAATAGACCTTACAATAACGGAAATTAATAGGAAATTGCATGTTTTGCCGACAGTCGTTATATTCCTAACAAAGAAGAGCCAATAGTAACTCATATAAATAATTAAGCGTATGTGTACGACGAAAAGCCATCTTTAATTTAATAGAGCGTGATTGTTGATGTTGACTTACCCTTTGCCTCGTAAATGTATAATTTGCTCAATTTTTGACAAACGTTTGACAAATTAAACCTCAATCATTTGTACTCGCGCAAACTAAGCACTCTTTATTAAGGAGCTGTTACTTGGTCCTTAAGAAATATCAAAAGCGAACGAATAACAGAGCACACGCAAACTCGGTTATCAAACAGCTTCGCATTTTACGCTATAACAACTGCATCAGTTTATGAAAGGCAGGGACAAAAAAATCTGCAGCTTGTTTTACTGCAGCTGTTGCTCCAAATTTTTAGCTCATTTTCGCCCAGCAGCACGTCTCTCCTTTCTTTTTGTTCACATTCTTAAAAAGTTTATAGATCTGTTAGTTTATGTTCGGCTGCAACCTTTGATTTAGGTGTTTGAGTATCGAAAATAGTAAACAATCACCTAGCTGAAACTCAGCAAGCTTCACCTGTGTTTTTGAAATGAGTAAAAATCTTAATATTTTTAAAACTTCAACATTTTGTATGAAATTATTGTTGGATTTTACACTCACTCTTATGAAATCCATAAATTTGAATTTTTAAATTGACCAATTGACCAAAATTTATTTTTACAATATTATTACTGAATAAATTTGTCATGTTGTTAGTGTTGCTCCCGTCTACGCGGTAGAGATATACATCGCTAAAAAGAATTATTAGAACGCGTACATATAATAAAAGAACTGGTTGCTGAAGTGCTTAATGTATTAATGATTAGATATAGTCAAAGAACGTAACCTGCTGTCAAAATACTTTTCTTTAACTTTTCGGGTTTACGAGGGTGACTGAACAACCGCTTTTTGCTACCGAAATCGGTTCTGATGTATGCGTCTTATTACACGTAAGTTAATATAAATTTTATCAGATTAAAATACTTATTTCATAAAATTAAAATACGGTTACATGGCAGGTAATATTGGTTGCAAATACATCTTAATATATGATATTTAGGTAATGTTGATAGAAATTGAACAGTATGTTTATACGTGCAATGAAACTCCAAGGCTAATCAATTTGCCTATATATCAACCGGTCACAATTGATTGCTGATAACTAACATTGGACCTGTGTTTGGTGCGCTAATTTTCACAGTAACACTAGAACGGAACGCTTTCAGTATAATTATTACCGTAATATTCTCTAAACCAGTTAATAAATGTCTATAGCTCTCTTTATTGCCAAAATTGATGTAAATTACGCTGAGATTTCTAGGAAAGTTGAATAAGAAGTTCAAATGAGCAAATTTAGCGAAACTTCTTCATTCGTTTCATTCAATGTACATGTGACCTGTGATGGCGGTATAGGTATGAAGGGAAGTTGTGATGTAGCCGGACGATTCGCGTCTGTCAGTCACATAGCCTATTATTTTGTAAATAACCTACCATTCTTAATGCTGTGCAAAAGGTTCTATATTCTTCTAGACCACCGAGTGCTCGGGGTAAAAATCGTGGACTAAAAAGGGTCAAAAATTTGGAACTGAGTATGTAGGAATGTTTAAACTTTTGACAGCATACCAGGCTCATATTACTTAAGGGTACGTATAACCAGACACAAATTATGTTGCTAACCAACGGTCTCAGCAGAGCCTGTGGTATTAACTTATTTGTGGCGTCTACAGGCAAAGCATTTGAGTCACCTTGTGTTATTTTTACAAATGAAAATTTGCACATTCTGTGTTCAACATTTGACAACTGTAAATTGCCATAGAACGAATTGCCTTTTTCCCTAAAATATTTATTCCTAATAGTTATAAAACTACTGCAATTTAAGAATCTCAACTATTACGGATGTGGGAGGCCAATGTAAGTTTTAGTTGGGGAAATTAAATGCAAAGTAATTCTCAAAATTTCTTTAGGTCATCCTTTTTATTTGGACCTAAAAATTTTTAAATTTATTAAATACAATAAACTGACTCCGATAATATAGGTCTTCCTGGCTCACATTTGTCACTCCAATATATAGACAAGAGTTGTGCAAAATGCTTCTCAGATGACCACTTGATAGCAACCTTACAATTTCGAAAATGATAGGGAATTATCGAATTTAGTTTACTTGTTTCCAACAACCATCAGTATTTGGGCCTGGTATAATATAAATAATGTCTTATAGCAGGTGCCAATATTTAGCGATATACTTGATGACAATTATAGCGTTATAACGAACAGTCGAATCGATTTCGACGAAGGCTCAACAGGTTTATTTTAATGCGTTTTTGGTTTTAATCGGAATTACTGAATCTAAACCTTTTTATTTCTACTGAAAACTATCCTCTTTGATTATATTGCATTATTTCCCACTATCATTGTGTCTTTAGTGCACTAAATTCTAGAAAATGGATTTTATATCTAATCTACAGCTTCGTAGAACAGGAATATAGTCCATTATGCTATTTTTCAGCAAACTTATAGATACTATAGTATCTTTTACTACTTTTGGCTGTATCCAAGCTGAAGTTTGCGGCGCCGACGGTCCAATCGAATTGTTACACGCTTCTGAATTATAATCTTGTAGCGGCTAATTATATACCAGAATATTAGGAATTTGATTCTATATTGCGTCTTGTTCTTTTCTATTTCTGTTTCTGTTTTTCCAATTATCATTATGTCCAATTATTACGGTACAGTTGGAAATTTGCCGACTTAGGCGGTCAGTATATAACCTCCAAATTTGTTGCCACATAATACCTCTGGAATAGTTAAGTTATTTTGACTGAATTTACTCTCAGTACATCCAAATAAGGTTCGTCGTGTACGCCATTATATATTTTACTCAAGGATTTCCCGTTCGAGAAGGAAAAGTAACGTTATCCCAGTGGCCCCCCTTTGTAAACGATAATTATATTCAAAGCAGAAATCTGTTAATTCTATTTCCGAATTTGTTTATCACATTTTCGAAATTGTACATATCACGAAATTTCCAATTTCTAATATAATATGTCTGAACACTCCATGTAGTGTCTTTTTAGTAGTTTTACTGATGAACTTCGTATTTAAGGTTAGCTTCAAACTTGGTGTACAGTTTTAACCGAATTTATGTGTATTTCTGGTGACAGCTGTATCGAAATTAAAGACCATGATTAAAGACTTCTGTTCCAGAGCTGATATTAAAGTTTCAGGGGCTTTTGCATTAGCTCCTCAAGCCTAAAATTATGTAATTTTGAAGATATAGCAATAATTTTGAGAAATTTGACTATACATCGACAATAGTGTTAATAAAACAACTATTAGGGTCATATTGATAATATTTTTTATTTGTTGGGATACCAGAGGTACCCCTGTACCGAAAATTTTGGAAATAATTTTTTGCTTGGGTTGTTAAATTGTCATCTTAGTACAGTATCTGAAAATCGGCAAATCGTGATTTTTGTGTTTACGCCATCACAAATCGCTATATAGAATGCTAGGCGATGTCCACTAGTTTGGTGCTATTGTGATTTACCGACTGCGTTCACATGCAACATGACAGTTATCGCGCCTCCTGATCGTACACTTTTATACTTCAATAGATCGCGTACAGTGCTGTTCAATTCAATTCAGCATGTCATTTGTGAAAGTTGATAAGCGTTGGCAGTGGAACATGTTAATGTAAACGTACCTAAATTGTACTCAGACGTCACAGATACCCTGATCGGTTTCGCTACACTGCGATTAATGACGAACACATTATGAATTCATGCACAATTCACTTCTGGAGTTGACGAAACAACAACCATTTTGTCCGCACTTAAGTGTACTCACACATTCGGAACAACTAATCGTACCTGAGAGCCGGGCAATTTTTACATCAATGTTCTCTTTACTCTGGTGGCGATAAAATATACCTAATTAGAGTAACCCATATCTTTGAATAGGTTTAAAGTTGGTACAGATTTTTTGGAATTATTTATCAGACAACTTCCATATATTTTTGATATTATTTCATTCTGTCGACTCGCATCACTCGCTAATTACATAGCAGTATTTGTAAAACAATGTGTGCATCATTTAAACGTATTAAAATCTTTTTAAACTGTATTAGCGTTTATGGCTATTATAAACACTTCAGTCAAAAACCGGCCACTATGCATATAGTTATAGAGTTCCAATGCCAACAAAGTGTACTTTTAAAATTGAAGTGGCAAGAATTATATGGTTTATTTAAACAGACAGATAAATTTTCCAAAAAAATGGAACAAGGATATCAAAATATAGCTACTTCTTTTTGTTTAATCAGCGAGCATTGCGGCGGACGCCACGTGGTTTCATGGTTACTTAAACAATGGTAGTTTGAGATTTCGCCATTTGCTGACGCTTTGTATATATCTTTGTGTGTGCCTGTATTTTCCGATTTCATAACTGCACAAATTCGACAACTACATATGTCTATAACAAACCATTAAACAGATCTAGTTATGTAACACGTTACATAAAGACTCTACCGTATAACGACTGTTTCCAATAGGTAATGAATAGAACTTTTGTTATGGTGTCGAAACTTAGACAAAAGGCGACGACGGGGGTACTGCCACCGTCAAACTCGCTGCAATAAGCTGCTCGTTTTCTAACCACTCAACGGTATACCAATCCACCTGCATCATATCTCAAAAGCTGTAGGTAAGGAAATCGTTGCAAAGACGTATTTCCTACTTGTACTACAAGAATCCTGCTTTAGACACACACCCACATTGAAAGTGAGAAAGAATTTGGTCTGTGTCACATATCATGTTTAGCGGTTTTTGGTTTTTCTATTAGAAATTCATAGAGCGAAAGCCATCTCGTAAAATCTCAGCATCCCTGTTAGAAATATCTTTTATAGCACCACAGTAATATGAGCTGATTAAAGTAAGGGCCAGTCGATTTAATGCGACTTATCTCTAACCAAGCCAATTGAATTGCATCTGTTTTAACTCGGTAAAACATTAGTTCATTATATGGATTTGACATTCAAACCGCAAAGGTAATAAAGTACGGCAATCATTTATAAGAACGCCTTGCAGCAATTTTCAGTAATAACACATTTCCGGTAAGCGCTAGCGTACTATTTGTTTTCATAGCAGCTACATACAAATATATATAAAGCATATGTCACATAAAAAGAATTATAACCTCGCAATGACTAAATACGCAATTTTTGAATATTTCTCATAATATTTAAGAGGACAAACTTTTTCTTGAAACCAATAAGCGGCGCTAGCTAGATTATTGAAAACTGCCAAATTTTTATCATCGTAGAGATTCTACCTAATTTGAGCAGTATTTTGCTTCCAAATATTTTTTGTTAAAGTTGGTAAATTTTACCTCATTAATTCATATCAGTTTGACCAAAAATAATAACGAATATGTGGAAGCTCATTTTAACACTGAATTTTTTAAATCAACATCTCTGCAGCAGCAAAACCGATTTTTGATGAATCCAAGAAAATGATGGCTACGTACATTCCTTCATAGATACTGCAGTTTAAAATACATTTCCCACTCACTATACTGTTAGAACATTTTCTGCACAAAGTTCTGTTATTTATAAACTTAAACAAAATAACTGAATCTTGCATTGTCATTTCACATTCCACGTGCAGAATGTACAGACAGCCACCAAATACATATGGAAATTGATTTCGACATTTTCTTATTTAATGTGACTTCGTTTAGTACTAACACGTTGTCTCGACAAATTATTCTCGTCCCAATATATGTTTCCTAGGCAATACATATGTTTTATATATCAAACTAAAATGGTCTTCACTATGGTTCGTATCACCACAGACTTTATAAATATATGCACAGTCACATACCGGATAAAACTCATTAACACATGGTAAACCGTTTTTTCACGAGTTTACATTTCGCAATTATTATTAGAGGTTATTGCTGCCAAAATGATGTTCATTCAATTTCAAAGACAGTACTTAATGGAGCAGCCATTTGAGATTTTCAAATTTATCAAAATTCAATACTCCCACAGACTGCAAATACAATTTTATGTATGAAATATAAATTTGTTCTCGCTGCAATTGGTCTTAAATAATATATTTATTTCGTTATGTAAATTTGACACTAATTGAAGGCTTTATGATACAGGTGAAACATAAAAAGTTGTCCATGTGTTCTTTGGATACTAGGTGTTCCAGTGATTGGATGGGTATATACTTATAGGTATACTTATAGGTATATACAAACCTTTTAGCAACGCCTGGATATATCAGATACTTTATTATATTTCTACTGCCCCGTAAGTATTTAAATGTTTCTGTATGTTTGCTAAAGTTTATAATTTTAACTGGAGACTCTCAGCCCCTTACCGAATACATGTATTAGATCATGAGATTTACATTATTTAGTTATATGCTTCGCATAAACTATTGGACTTTCAACGTTTTCCAAGATATAAGCGTTCCGATAAACTGCGATACTGCAGCTTTCGACACTACAGGGTGAGCTATGTTTCAAGAATTAAACTACCTATATTAGCCCTTTCGTTGTTACACATACGTTACAGACATTGTGCATTACGTAACGAGTTACTTACCGAGATTAGTCCTCGGTGTGCGTTTGCAGGTTAGCTGCTATTCAATCGGTTTGTGAGGTTTCTTATGGAGACGAGCAACAGCTCCTGGATAGCGTAGTGGCTAATGCATGAAGTTTGGAGCCAAACGATGTAGTTTCAATGAGCCGTTGCGGCAAATATGCGTAAAGGTTGCACGAAATACTCGTTGCTTGAAGATGTAATAATTGTTATCCTCAAATCACTAATTTCCTGTAATTACCTTGCAAGTCACTGTGCATTAGTCAAGTTTTGCTCTCAAATTTTTTTGAAAATGACGCAAAAACGAAATGTTTGCAGGTACACTTTATCCAAACCAAACGAAGAACATTTACCTAATTTCTCCCTACGAGGAGCATCTAATTTGTGCATTCTCCGATATTGTTCAATAGAATGGGCCACATAAAATTATGCATATAATTTAAACATCTCCATAGAATCTGAGTTCGCACACTTCGTTAAGAATATGTATGCAGATTTTGCGGACCGCCAGCTTTGAACTGTTGTTACAAGTTCGTTGAAGGTCGAAGACTTGACTTCGCAGCACCAACATATTTCTAGAGTAGAAGATTTACCGAAGCACAAGCTGAAAGCTAGAGTTGAGGATTTAGGCACTAGGCTCGGCTGCGGCTCTTTGGACATCACGATCGGCGAGGTTGGGCTCAGCACAAAATCTGTGACAACCCAGCCGAGCTGAGATTAATGTACCTGGAAAAGCTCTGGTCTTTTTTAAACGATATTTTCTAAAAGAACAAACATAATAATAACACTTATGTATAATACAATAGCAAGAACAGCTGAGATAACCTCGTTTGGCTCTTAATAGCTCTAAAAGCAGCTATATATAGTTCACTTGTTGGTTCGTGTATTATATGTTTTCAAGATTTTAAGTTTAATGACAAAACAGTTGTCGGAGTTGTTAACTGTCGCTGCACGCGTTGTTGCAAAAATTCAACTGTACCATCCATGAAGTTATCATATGCAGCGTTGACGCTTTCTTTCTTGATATAAGTTTTATTTCGTACAATCTTGAACCATTTTTTGCCGTATCTGTAGACTGAACCTGAATCGTTTGGCTCTGAGCATCGTATATACAACTTGACAATAAAATACATAATTATGTCAACGAAGTGCTCTCGGTTGATTAAGGAGCTTCGATAAATGCATCAATTTACGAACAAATGGTTTATTTGAGCGATAGTGTAAATTTTAATTAAATTTACACCCACGCGATTTGTACAGTTTTGATCGCTTGCATCGCTAGGATATGTGAAGAATAGAAGCTAATCTTTTTATCACTGAACATAATTGTGATAATCCAATTCTTCGAAGCACTTAATTTGTTTGTTTCCGAGTAGTTTCTAAAGTTTTATAACCCATTTAATACCGTTAAGAGCAATCACTGCTGAATTATAAAATAATTGTGACAAGACTCTCTGCAATATTGTGTCGCTTTGAGCATATGGCAAATATTAAGCCTTGACATAATGCTCACTGTAAACTTATGTCTAAGCGTACGAATAATCCTTAGCTTAGCCTAAAATTAAAATTTAACATCAAAATTGTCTCCTACCGTACTCATGTTATGTTTTCCCCACTGTCGTAGGGTGACCTTGACATAATCTGAATAAATAATTTGAAATAACAATTGTAACAATTATCAATTTAAAGCCATTTTTGTACAAAGCGTCTCGAATCCTTTATATTTCGATCCTACGTCTTGCCCATACATCCTACGTACGCTCGCGTGGTCGGTATATATATAATATAGTGTTCAATAAGTAATGAATCCTGTTATTTGTAAAATGAAAAAGTAAATAAAAATAATTTAGAAAATTGTTAGTTTTTTTCGACAATAGTCTTGTTCAATTCAGATTAGTGTCCGATCGATAATCCTAAAAATCCCCACATTTTTGAGAAGCTCATCATAAGTTTGTTAGGGGAACATATTTATCAACTATCTGGTGATAGCTAAACAATTTTTCAACTTGCTTTATTAAAATGAATCAAATTTTAGTTAAGAAAATTAAGCAATTTTATCCATATAAATAGTTCTATATAAGTCTCGTGCTTGGTACAGGTGAAAACCCACGTGTTGTCAGCTCACAGCACCTTAATGAATTTCCGCTAAAAATTTATCTATTTATTGATTTTCCCTCATTATATTATGATTTAGTTGTAGTTGCGTGCGCAGAAGTGCAAGGTGAAATTACTTCGAAGGTTCGTTGTATTTATATTTTATATCGATTATGTAGCCAATAAAACTTGATAATAAAATACCTAATTATATCAACGAAGTACGAGGAAATCTGTTATGGCGCACCACTTTTATCTCTCCGCTTTTACTCCCCTGTTTCTGTATGGTTTCTCAAATAATTTTGTTATTATCATTCATGATCATTGGTTTTTACGCTATTGTATTATTAGCAAAATAAGGTATAAAATGCATACAGACCTTCAGTTGTAAACTGCGCGAATTCATGAACCAGTGTTGAAGCAGTGCTTTGCGAATATTTACTTCGTATAGTAATAAGAGAAGTTTCCTTGCAGTCAAACGTACATTGGAATTGGACGTCGCCCAGCCGTCGACCCGTCGTGGTGCTGTGGTCGTCAAACAGTCCAAAACTATGCTGGTCGGCTGATAACCAACGGTTGACTCCAGAACCGTGGTCCAACACTAATTTTTATTTTTTTTATTTTACACCAAATTTAGCACATAGCACCATAATTTAACACAAAAAGAGAAAAGAAAAATAAGTAACCGTAGGATAATTCATAACACAGTTAATATTTATAAAATTATTTCCAGCAGTGGTCAGAGTCCGCCGAGCTTATAACTACAGTATCTAATACCATAACACCGCTAACATTTTCATGAAGATGCTTCTTAAACTCACCAAATTTGGCGACATTACTATTTCTGAGGGTAGTAAAATCAATAGTTTAATTTTTTCGACCATAAACTTCAGTTCAATATCAAAATTTCTTCCATTTCAAACAGTTTTCTATTTCAATGGAGTTACCTCGTGTATTTTATCACATAAATTTATACCAAAAAATTATAGAATTCTGTCGCAACGAGACCATGAACAATTTTGTAAAGCATACTCAATCTTGTTGAATCCTTCGCCTATATAAGCTAGACCAATTTAGTATTTGAAGCCTCTTATGAAAGGCAAAAATTTAAATCCAGGAAGTCACCTCGCGATGTCATGCAATCTCTCAAGCAATTCTGTGTCAGAAACAAGAAATAAATTCTATACTTCATTTGTATACTCAAGTTCAGGCCGAATAGTTGTTAAATATGACTTTAGAAGCACTTTAACACAATGCGAGTTAAATAAGCTAAAAATCACATTCACAAGTTTGAAATCAGTTTCCGCAATAGAAACACAATGATCAGAAAATTTCATATTTCGGCTTGCAATCACTCCAAGGTAAGGTAAACTAGGACCCTCGTCAAATATTACACCACACTTGCAGGAATCTAAACTAAGATTTGCATGGCCTTAACGAATTACACGAAATTTAGAAAAAACACTATACTCAGTTGGTTTGTTTCAGCCCAATAATTAACTTTATGAATTTCGCTTTCAAAAATGTGCTTGTTTTGAACTCTTGGTGCGAGGTACAATTTGGCATCGTCAGCAAATGGCTTAATAGACGCAGAATTTAGCACATTTATAAGGACATTTGTATATATTTGGAACACGACAGCACAGAAAATATGCCCATCAGAAGCGCCTATACAGAGATCCTGTACACCAGACTTGCTATAATTCAGAGATATTTGTTTTCAACAATCAGATAATTTGTTAATAATTTCAAAAGTAATGCACATATCCCATAAGAATAGAATTTCATGAGCAGTTTTGTACGCGAAACAGAATAAAATGATTCAGACACATCCAGACAAACAACGTCTACATGTATTCCATCATCCTAAGATCCAATGACTAACTTTGAAGACTGTGTACTTGTTGCACGAAATTTTCTGAAATAATGATGATTAGAAGAAATATGTTGATTTTCCACTTCAGTTTCGTTTATTATTTTTCATTATTAATAGATCTGAAATTTTGCGCAACAGATGCATATACATTTTTATGTAATGGGATAACCGTAAATGTTTTGCAATCTTGAAGGTAATACACCTTGTTGAACTGTTTATGTAAATATCTATGATAATGGTATACACAAAATATCACGAACTTTAAAATAAAAAAGCAAGGAATCATATCAGCTTCAAAAGGCATATTAGGTTTAAGAGTAAGTAACTGTATATTAACATATTCAAGAGAAAATATTCAACATGTATGTAATACAAATTCAGTCCTGACAGGAAATTTAAACTGAATTTTGTATGAAAACACATACAAAATAAGTAACGAAGCATTCAGCTGTCAAAGGATCATCGTAAATGTTCTCAGAATCATAAGTCAACACAGGAATCACGCACTCTTTGAACTTCAAAGTTCCAAAATATGTGATCAGCCACACATTGACAAGGCCAGATTTCAAATAAATAAATGCCATGTCCTTCAGACTTAGGAGCTATTTTGTCAGCAGTAAGCCAAGCCAACTCATTTCAGCAGTGGCATTTTTTGTATTTTTTTATAATGCTTAAGTTGGTTTTGTGCAATCGCACTGTATCATGGGACATATTGATTGTACTTTTTGAGACAGTAGAAGTCGGAACACACATATCAATACAATATCTAAGGTAACAACGGAAACTGATCCAAGCTTTTTCAACGGCAATGTCACCCCCAAGAATATCACGCCAGTTTAATGACAATAAATACGACTAAACAGCTTCGATGTTAGTATTTCGAAAATTTTATAACTTAAAATTTGTCCGATTTTGTTGAAAAGAGAAAAGACACAAAAAACCTGTAAAAGTTTTAAACGAACGTATGTAGAGAAACCAGCGCCAATTGTAAAAGCAGAAATAATACATGATGGACTATTTGTAAACACTAAATCAAGTGTATTTCCACCGTATGTCTAGGCTTAGAGTTCATTTCAACATTAAATCCATATTCTTACATTTTGGTATAAAATATAAAAATCAAACTCAGTAGAAGGTACAGTTTCCAAATTTATGTTAGTGACATGGAAATATCGTATAATATATAATGGCATGTTTTTCGTTAGGATATAAGCACTTCTAAACGCCTGTTCGCACGTTCAAACGTTTTGCTCACATTTTGAGCTCAAAATTTGATCAAATTTTGATCAAAATATGACGGTAATTTTTGAAGGAAAATTGCGATATTTCAAAATTTGAGCTCAAAAATTTTCAGGTAATATATCTTGTCCATGGTTGGCTACAGGAAGCTTCTTGAAAAGTTTGAACAGTGTTCACACATTTAAACTTGCAAAAAATATAAAGAAGATGATTTTAAATTTCGAACAAAATTTGATTTGCAAATATTGATCAAAATTTGATCTCAAATCTCAAAATCTAAAACTTTTTGCTCAAATTTTGATCAAAATTTGAACAAAAAGTTTGAGCGTGTGAACACACCTTTAGTATCTAGAAGGTTCCCAAAACGACAAAAATTTGTTAGATGAATGCGTTCTACAGTACGTATCACTTCAATAATGGCCGCGATTTAGGCATGCGGTTTAATAATTAACGACAGATTTTAATAATCTGAAAAGTTTGTTTGCTCGTGACTAATTACTTCTTAGGAAGATGATGAAGATACCATCAGTAGACAATTGATAGCTAATTTTGCTTTAACATTTTTAAAATTTGAGCTCCAAAATATTTCAAAAATTGATTCCGCGGCTGCCGACCTCCCCACTCCCCGCCGACAGCCGGATGCCTTGACGCTATCCCCACTGGGATTTCGAAGCGCGTTTAAGTATCGTATAGTCCATGATGCGAATTTCCTGTCGACTTAGGGGTGGGAAGGCTAGAGGGGCAAATTTTTGAAGTTTTCAACAACTCAAAACTTTTCCCCAATTCTGCTAAAATTTTTCCCAATTATTCCCGACTTGCGATAAATTTTTAATTTTACGTATTTTTGCCAATTTCATCTTATTTTCACCATAATTATGCCGATTTTTACTGAAAAAAAATTTTTGGGGGAGCATCCAGGATGGAGTAGATTTGACTTGACGAGCGGGTGTCCGAACCTTAGAGCGGGTAACCTTATTTACGCATATGATATAGTCCCACATCAGCTTTCTACAACTTTTGGCTTTGTTCAATCTAAAACTGCAACTCTAAAACTGGACGCTATGCGGGAAAGAGTTAAAGTATTAAGACTTTTTACTTTTCTTTCATGTAATGAATAATCTTAAGGCTTGCCTATTATATTTCACAAGATATCGTTTAACAGACTACTGAGTAATCTATGAATTTATATCTAATTTGAACGCACAATAACATAAAATATAAGATCTATCGGGCCATTTATACTGTACGAGTTAAATAATTTACAAATCTTTGAAGTACTGTAGTAATTATATATATGACCATGTTTTTCCTTACAGCTTACAAATTTTAGTCAAGTTCTGGTACGACAACCTATTATGCATACTTAGAAATGCCGTAAAATGACAATTTTTTGTTGTCGGTGAAGCGAAGATATAACAGAGGTCAAACAAAGCATTTACAAACGTTTTTGCCGGTTTATAAAGGCTTTCCGACTTTTAATTTTTTTAGTTAGATAATGGAAATAGTTTTCTGACTACATACAGGACAAGCCAACGACGTTGCAGTTATTTTTGTTCAATTTCCACCTGGAGTCTGAGCGAAACAACGCCTTTTCTTTGTTTAAAACCTTTATTCAATATTTGTATTAGCTATATATTCTAAAAAATATATCTCAAGTAATATTTGAAAGAAACATAAATATTTACCATGTGCTGAAATATTGAGTTGCATGAATGCACTGTTCATTGAAATTGATAAAATGACTTACACACATGTATATTAAATTCATATTTTTGGTAAATTTGCTGGCAAAAACATTTCATCGCAGATACACCGTCTTCAAATTCCCGAAAGTATTCACTCAGTCTGTTATTATCGCGTTACATTTTTAATCAACATGGAACAGTAGTTACTGTAAATTCCAATTTACTGTAAAATTACTGTACAAGTTACTCTAAAATTTTAAACGGCCAATCTCTATAAAACAAAAATTCTCGATATTTTTGCAGGCATAAAATTAACGTCTCTCTGTTTCATTTTGCAGAGTTATTCAGTTGCACACGTAGGTGACAAATTTGCAGAGTTATTCAGTTGCCCACGTAGGTGACAAATTTGAGTCCCAAAACTGCTTAGACTAGTATTTTATACCATATAATAACTACTATTTCACACTTGCCATCACCATAGCATCATATCACATTTTGCAGAGTTATTCAGTTGCACACGTAGGTAACAAATTTGTGTCCCAAAACTGCTTAGAGTAATATTTTATACCATATAATATCTAGTATTTCACACTTGCCATGACCATAGCATCATATCACATTTTGCAGAGTTATTCAGTTGCACACGTAGGTGACTGAGTTTCAAAACTGCTTAGACTAATATTTTGTACCATATAATAACTAGTATTTCACACTTGCCATCACCATAGCATCATATCACATTTTGCAGAGTTATTCAGTTGCACACGTAGGTGACTGAGTCCCAAAACTGCTTAGACTGATAGTTTAAACCATATAATAACTACTATTTCACACTTGCAAGTTTCTACGATTATATAGTCATGTAGTTATATGAATTTTCAACTTACCGTATGTTACTTATGCTAATTTTATACTAGATTACTGTGTAAAAAATAATTTACACCTGGCATTCTTAAGACAGACGATCTTCTCTATTTCGTTATACATCGGTCGTTCTGTCGATGTGATCTATCGATAAAATAGCATTTATGTTACATATATTAATGTCATATTTGATTTCTGCGTGAAAAATAATTACACGCGGAAATTCGTAGACGTTCGATATTTAAATATACACTATTGCCTTTGTCGATGTGATGTCGAATATCTATAAAATTGCACTAATTATGTTTGAAAACAAAGAAAAATTACAAAACAAAGACTGAATACCACATCCAGAAACTAGATATGTAATAAATACAGAAGTAAATTACTACAGTAATAACTAACACAAGACAAAATTGAGTTTGCCCTGTGTTTAAACAAATTACCCCTGTATATGAAAATTCATTCATTGGATGTCGCACTTTGCCTTCGAAATAGCCAAAAGTACAACCTGGTAAACGACATAACAGGGAGACTTTATGTCTGCTACAAAATGCATTTACGCATTGTTCCACTTTTCTGAAAAGCTATTGGATTAATAAATACATTATGTATGTTCGCGAATTCAATTTGGTAAGGCGCAAGGGTCATTGGGAATATTGTAGATAAAATTATGTAAATTAGAGGGAAATAGATTGTTGATTGATTCCGACGTGAATTGTAACGCATTTTGTTCGCGTTTAAGATTTTCTTTTTTTTCTGGTATAGACAAATCTTGTGGTTTTGCGAGCTGCGGTCCATAGCCGACTTCGTTACAATCCGTGCATCTTGACATAGAGTTTCTGAGGTTTCTGTAAAAATAGTTTTATGAAATGCTTTCAGCTTCCACAAGATCTTAGATAGTAATACCAAATAGAAATTGACATTTACATCTTACGTACCGCACCTGGACGCGCTCCTCTATCATAACATTTTTATTCATGGCCGTGGCATAGAAAGTCGTAGTACCAAAAGTACGACTGTCGTCACTAATTAGCGTTCGCTGCCGCTCTTAGTAATTCATGCGAACAAAGTGCAAATTTATGTTTCGTTTCCGAAAGCTGATTGACTGTCTTGTCTACTTTTGAACACTAATCGAAAACAATAGTAATATGATTAGCAGACGAATCGTGGTTAACATACAGTGTGACGACTAGTAAAATACCAAAAATGGAAATGACAAAACTCGTTAGCTTTTATATCGAATGATAAAGTGCTGGTCTTGATAAAGTTGATAAATGTCGAATGATACAGTTTTTTGTTTAACTATTATACTTTTTAGACTTTGATTTAGCACGGTTTGTTTGTTCCTAAGCGTCAGACCTACCCACGCAGTAGTTAGAAATTTTCCACCACTCAGAAATTTTATCAATGCAGTAGTTTAAATCATGATACGAGCCCAGAAAGAAGCAAGAAATGTGGCAGCGAAGTTCCTCAACACGCATAGGTGTTGCGTTATAAAACACCCAGAACGTCAAAGTTTTGTCCACATTTGGTGTCTATAAAATTATTCATTATATGGTGTCTTCGACACAATACTGATTCTGATAATTGCTTTAAGACGGCGTCGCAGCAATGCGAGCGTCGGTAATGCTACACCGTAAAATTTTTGACATGGCCATATAATTATTGATTTGATGCATTACGATGATATTTGCACTCCTTCATCATGTTTGTCATTTTTTACTAAATGGGGTGTTACATGTATGACTTTTGGCTTTTAACTTTTGATATTTTGTTGTTTCGGCTTGTTCTAAATTTAGAATGTGTTTACAGTACCTTAATTCCTTTTATGTCGTAACTTTTAAACGGTTCGCTTAGTCGAACTCATTTTACACCATTCAATTTGTTTCAGCGCGTGAAATAGAATGATATCCAATAAAACGAGATTTAAATTAAACTAAAATTAAAAAAATAAAAAATTAAAGTTTCATATTTTTGGTTTTCACCGGATAGATCGTTGTGCTGTCAATATATTATTCGCGTTGAAAACTACCCTGGCATATTTCCCTGTTTATATCAACTGTCGACTACACTTACATGTGGTATGCTTAAAAATACAAGCGCCAAAGTACGAGCACATTCCTACCACCTAGACCTTTTTATCTTTCTCTAAAACATGTGCGCCACTACACCAATACTGTACAGATTATTTTCAAAAAATGTAAAACTTATGATTGCATGATAATCAAAGTGTCAACTACCTTTTCTCACCATTCGAACCGCATTGATGATCTGAGTGATAATTGGTTCACGGGTTAACGACTTAGGCTTAGACTAAAGCTTAGGCTGAGCCTTAGTCATGTTGTGCACCGACCGAATATTTCGTTGCAAAGCTGACATGTTTTGCCAACACTAGCCATAACCGTAATTTCCAGTGCTGTTTTTGATTGACGTCATTGCGTTTCTATTTTCTAAAAATGATCGATGCGGTTTTGTGCTATTAAATTTAATAACACATTATAGATGACAAACGTGTGAATAATAACTGTAAACGGCTCCATAGTCTGTAGGTTTTAGGCTGCGATGCGTGCCAAGTACTGCTTATAATCAAACTTTTTAAATTTCCAATCTTCAATATGTACCTCAAGAAATATTTATTAGTCTACGTTTTAGATGCTCTAAGGAGTGGTGAAGCGCTTCGATCACTTCCGTGCAATAATTATATCTTATTTTTAGACTTTTTACGTTGTAACGATTTTGTAAAAGTTTTCATTTAAACGAAGTTTCGCCTTTTAACATGTATCACTAAATATTAGTTCTTGAACAGCTGTCAAATATATTTTAACGGCATCGTTGGATTTATATAATCCAAATTTTTTATTGGTGTCTTTGTTATAATAAGTGACGTGTGGTTTAAAACCTGTTTCGTATTAAAGATGGAATTCGGGTCGAGTTTTCCAGCCCGACCCGACCCAACCCGACAACCGTGTCAACCCGATCCGACCCGAATTTGTTTCTTTTTTAAATCACATATTCTACAAAATCTCAGACAAGCATGGTTCAATAGAAGTCTTCATTTGCGTAGGTTGTTTTATCGCTCCGGCTGTTTTTCTGTTGGTAGTAATAACTATTTTTGGGTTATCGGACATTTAGCAATCCTCACCATGTCGGAAATGTTTGCTTTATAATCCGACCAGGAATTAATGACATGTAAAAAATAATTGTGTAACATCGCGCCCTATTTCGGACGAAGGTCGTAGCCGCAGCTAGCATACAGAAGGTAAAGAAACGCTATTATTCTGTCGTGTGGCCCAACCCGATTTGACCCGACTCGACCAGCGGGCTGGCGCCTCAACCCTCCCGACCCGGCCCGACCCGATCCGCACTGCGCTCGACCGACTTGATTCTTACTTCGTATTAATTTATAATTCATTCTTGCGCAATAACTGAATTGAATTTTGGAACAATGCAGAAGTAAAATTGGTAAACTTCTGTGCAAGTCGCAGTCAAAAAATAATAATAATAAAAATAGCATTTATAACGTGCCTTTTTCGCAAAAGCGCAAGTGATTGTCAGAATATACAATAGTCAGAATGCAGCAAGTTTGCAATATCACTCTGGCGCACTGGGAAACAATTTAGTCTTCAGTTTGCTTTAAACGTTGAGAGTACTGTGACGTAGTGTTTGCGGTATGCCATTCTAAGCCGATAGGCCGAGGAACCAAAAGCTGTTATTTCTAGCGATGTCAATCTGAAGGATTTGTTCATTCGCCAGACGAGGGACTACGACGCATTAATCATCTCGGCAATATACGCTGGTGTTTCGTAGCGAAGTGCATTTCAAACCAACGACAGTATTTTGTAGCGGACATGTTGTTCGAATGGTAGCCAGTGTAGCTGTCGCAGTATCGGACGTATATGCTCCTATCTACTTGTGCAGGAGACCAGGCGTGGTTTTTGAAATTTCTGACAGCAGCGGGGGCCGGATCTTTAAGTTTTCGAAAACCATCTTTGAGTTAGTGAGATATGAGTGACGCAGGCAGAGATTTAGAATTCTACTATTTCTTATTTTCCGAAGCTGCAGCAATACAAGGATACAGCTCCGCGAAAGTCAAACATGCAGTGTGACGTTCAACTTACCTGGTGTCGTTAAGCTTAGGCAGAACAGTTTTAGTTGCGTTAGGATTTAATGCTCCCACCGATCTTTTGAGAAAAGCAAATCGCTTTGGCGATGCGCGAAAGAATACGACGACGGACAACATTAATCCGAATGCGGACCGAATTTCAGGAACCTCTGATGCTTTGGTGACAGTTAGGTTAAGGGTCTATGTTATGGTGATGTCTATGTCCAAGCCGGACCAAAATTTGCCGTCTTTGAAACCTGACAGGAGGGCGGCCGCTCCTGCGGCCCCCTCTAAAACCGCCCGTGCAGGAGACTACTCTTGCCGCATTGTGGAGTACGAAAATAATGTGAAAAATGTCGTAAAACTTGAGGTAGCGATATTCAAGCTTGTGACGCGGATTCCCACAGGATAATTATAAAGGTGTGGTTGGGTGGAATGGGGGTGATAGATAATTTCCGTTTTTTAGAAATCTTGTGTCATTCGAAGATAAAAGGTTAAGTTGTGACTCCCAATGCTAGTATAATGCTCGACTCCCAAAGCTAGTTTATTGCTCAACAGACACATCGCCATATGAGTCGGACAAGCAGTCTTGGTGCTATATAGACGTGATACGACATAACTTGCTTATTGCCTTCAATGCGAACAAGCTTATTGCCAAGAATGACTGCATGAACGTTTGACATAACCATCGCCGTCAGACACATGCGGTATAGCCATGCAGGCAACCAATCACGAGCTTTATATCATCTGCTGGATACATACACGATCTTCCAGTAATTAAAAAATGTCGCTGCTGGATTCCAGCACTGTCAAATAAGGGACTAATCACTGACACGATGTTTGTCTCCAACAAGTTTCAGCCTCGGAATACAACCGAAGGCAGTGCGAATATCCGAATTTAAATGTAGATTACATCTGGTTTTGATACGCCGAATGCTGTAGTATACCCGAGTAATCGAAACCGATATAAACCGTTTGTAGATTGAATCGCTGCGATTCAATATTTGCCGTTTGTGCTTTTAAATCGTTCTTTAACGCGAGCGAGTATATTTTCTGTTTTTCGGTCGCCGCAAACCCAGCTTGTCGCAATACTTCAAATAGAAAATAGCTTTAAAAAGTTAGGTCATGTACGATTACGCAGTTTTGATAGAATCATCGGAGCTTTGTTAGGAATACGTTCAACAGCTGCAACTAAAGTGGAACAGAAATCAGCTTCTTTCTGATCTGCTCGACACATGCCAACATAATTTATATCTGAGCAACTTTGAGTGTGGTTTCCACCATGCCTCTCATTTCGTGCAAATCATAAGCAGAACACCCAATCATGCAGTGTTTGAACTTTTTGCAAATAGGCCTTTCCTCTACGAACAAATTGCAGGATCAGGCGTAAAGTCGTAAAAATATATCGTAAAAAATTCTATAAATTACCGACGTATTCAAGCATAGTCTATTTCATCAGTCAAGTACTGAACAAAAGAAACTCAGTGAGCTCTACTTTCGGTGCTCGTTTTCAAAATGTATTTGAGTTTCAGATGATTTTTACTTTAGACTACCAGGTCGCTTAGTCAAAAAAGTTAGATAACGAGGCTCCCTGATTTAAATTTTTATGTAAGTTTACTCGAAGAGCGATTTATAGTTGAAGAGCTAAGTTTGATCTCGTATTTATTGTTGTTACAAATGTTCTAAGCTCAAGTCCAGCTAAAAAACAGTGGCAGAAACAGGACTGATCTCGGTTTTTTAATATGTTAGTCGTAATTATGCTATGCAATTTTTATATACATGCTATAATTGATAATGTCAGTACCTTTTCTCTCGAAATTCAAGCATGGAACGCTCAACACAACGCACAGAAGTGCAATATAATAATATCAAAAGTATCGTAGATACCATCAAAAAGATACCATCGAAAGCAAACCTGAGGGAGCTAGTCCGCTCAACTCAGGTAGATGTTTGTTGGCGATGATTCTAAATGAAAAGACGTTTGTTTAGAATTCGATTTATATCTGTTTTATTTTATGTAGAGATATAAGTATCAAACATTGATAAATGGATTTGTGCCATTATTTATTAGTTAGAAATAACGTGTCAATCTTCTTTGGCGACATGCGAAAAACAAGAAAAAAGATTGATCGAATGCAACATGTTTATGATGGAACATTACTTCACAGTTGTGATATTGGTTTGTTTTTTGTTTTGGTTTGTTTTGGTCGGTCAGCTAATAAGCTAAAATATCTTGTTTTGCAGTGGCGGAAAATAATTATGTTACATTCACAAAGAGGGTGTAAATTTATTTATGATTATTTTCTTCTATTATTTCGTTATATATAGAAATAATGTTTTGTTATTGCTAGCATCCCTCGGGCAGTAGTATCGTTTATATCCAAACCGAAAATATAAAGAAAAATTTAAATGAACTACACGGGCCTGTGAGTCTAAAAGTGAACTTTTAAATATGCATAAAATAAGATTTGACAGTCCTTATTTGTTTTATAGAAAAGTTTTTTCGACTTAATACACTTTAACTATCGGTGTACCAATTCAATTTATGTTAGAAGCTTGCAGTATTGAAAACAAAAAGAAGCTATCCTGCATGGAAATTCCTGCGGTGTTTGCCGATCGGCGTTTGATCTCCAGATTTTCGTTTTCTTACAAGAAGTAGGTCACAGCAACAAGTTGAGCTAGGTCAATGTTACGCTGTAAATTTCTGCCATAGCTTGCTTGAACAGAACCAGTGGTAAGACATTCAGCGGAATAACTGTCAGTCTAGGTTGAATTTATTTAACAAATTGCAATAGTAAGACTGATAACCAATTGATTTCCTGCAAAGGCTTTGATAATTATTGTGTCCATCAAGTTGGCTAGAACCAAGGCGGATCCAGTGGGATTTGTGGGTACGATCCAAACGACACCTGGGCTGGGGTGGGTGCGGCGCTGTAGGGCGGACGGCGCGTCTGATGAGGCTGCGACGCCTGGTGGGGGAACATGGCGCGTCAGGGAGTGTGGAACCTCGGGTGTGGTGCGGCGACTCGGATGGGGAGGGGTTGTGGCACCTCGGGGGCAAGGGTGCGGCGCCTCTTGACTGGCGGCATATGGGAGGTGTGCTATATCTCGGCAGAGAGGAGGTGATATACCTAGGGGTGGGTAGTGCGCCTCTTGGGAGGCCGCGGCGCTTCGGGTGCGGTGCGACGACTCGGAAGGGGAGGGGCTCCTCGGGGGGGCTGCCGTGCTTAAAGGGTCGGGGGCTGCGGCGCCTCGGGGAGGAAGTGCAGCGCTCATGGGAGGCGTGGTGCGCCTCGATAGGTGCGGCGTTTCAGGGGCGTGATCAAGAAGGGACGCCGGCGCTTCGCCGAGGGGTGCAGCGCCTCGGGGGAGGGGACTGCGACGCCTCGAGAGGGGGAGTTGCGGCAATTCGGTTGTGTGCGGTACCTTAGAGCGGAGGTATGCGATGCCTCGGGTGTAGGGGAGGAATGCGACGCCTCGGGGGTATGTGCGGCGATCCTCGGAAGGGGAGGGGATACGGCGCGTCGGGGTTCGTTCGGCTGCCTCGGGGTGATGTGTGGCCCTTCGGGTGAAGGGCGTCGCCTCAGGACGGGGAGGGTGGTGTGGGCCTCGGAAGGAGGAACCTCGGCGCGGAAGTATCGGGATCCCTCCATCGTGAGATCCAGGATTCACTACTGCCTAGAAGTTTACTGGATATTTATCATAGGAGTCAAAGAGCCATGTTTTGTGGTTCTTGCTCGACTCGGCTCTTCTTGAACAGTTTTTGCCTTGACTCGGTTCCGCCCTTTCGATAACAAAGCTAGCATCAGCTGTAAGGCTCCCAACAATAAAAATTTACGACTCATTAATATTCAGAGTGAACATATACGAACCGTCAAATAACTATAAAGTTGCTCTTAGAGATTTTAACGTCCGAGCCGAAGTATTCACTGCCATTACAGCTTTCGGCAGACTGTTATGCTGTAAAATCACTTGTTATACGTTGTTAATAACGTTTGCTGTAAAATAACGTTTGTACGTTTGTTGCTTTATAAAAGAGCATTTAATAGCCAAACCAAGATTTCCCGTTACACTAGACTGCACTCTGTCAAACACGCCTTGGACTCTGGCTCAGCTCTTCCAATATCACAGCATGGCCGTAGAGCTGAGCCAAGCCTGGAGCCTAAATTCTCACTTGTATTGAAGCGTCATCGTTATTTTTTCACGCTACTGTCCATGGATTCTCAGGTATCAGAAAAACCCTAAGTTTCTTTTTTGAAATCTTAAAAAGAATATTTACAACGAATGACATATAGTTCAACAAATATAATTTAACCTGGCATCTGGAGTTTATTTCGTGACCATGTGGAATAATACAAGGTAACAATGCTACGACATAACAAGTAACATGCATATGTTTATTCATGTAATATTTTGGAAACAACGTTTCAAAATATAAATTACTGTTCACTGCGTGTTTTCGCAATACTTTGTAATGATAATACCACTGGAACAGGTTTTTAGTACCCTAAGCGTTATAATAGCCGTAAAATATTCCTAAAGCCAAAATATTAGGGTTCGTTAAAAGAGTTTTATTTTATGTAGGAATGCTCTGTATCAATACACACAATGGCAGTGGTTCGACAATATCCCTGAGTTACAGGGGTTTAAAATATTTCAGCATGCAATTTTAACGGCACTTTAGCCGTTGTATTGTAAGCAGTTCAAAGCCTCTATATGTAATTTTCCAAGTAATTTTCGAACAATGATATTAAATTAATATCGTAATAAGAGAAACTTCTTGCCGCCACACAACCGTTAAGCCGCCAACCGGCTGCTGACCGTCTAAAAGGTCGTTGATTCATCGGGGGGCCGTTGAACCTTCGACCTGTCCAAAATTTTGTCCATGCTAGCTGTTGCTTAACGCTATTGCAGAGCCGTTATATGCCTCATATATTATTATATGCCTCGCCTTTATTATTATGTGACATACTGAAATCTGGGAAAATATATTGATTTTGCCTATACTGTGTATTAATATATCATGATCAAAGTCCGAGGTTGCAGGAGAGTAGCCGGCGTCCTCGGAGAAGATGAGTGAACTTCTCCCCAGTCCCCAATGGGGATCCGCCGGTCTGCGGAATTGCGGGGGCGGCTGTGGCGCCTTCGGCGCCGCCGGGGGAGTTAGATGGCCTGTGTGAGGGGGTAGGATTTGACGGGAACGGCACATCGCGCCGACGAAGAGGCATCCAACACCTCAAGGGATAATGCCTACTATGAACATGTATGCTGTATATAGTGGTTAAAAATCGCGTAGACAAATAATTTTTCCAGATTCTGGCCGAGATTTTTATCTCAAAATTTGTTATACTTTTTACAAATTTTGTATATATATAAAACAAATAAAATTAATTTGTATTGGGGTGAGTAACTATGTCTGATGTCACATTTAAAAATTTCCACACTTCAAAGTATATATTCCATGTCAGCTAAACGTTTTTGGTATAGTGAACAAACCTGTATCATACAGATAGACTTTGAAAAACGCATGACATAATCATGCTCTAATGAAAAGCATGCATTGGTATTAAAATATATTTTTTGAAAATCTAGTCGCTTTCTTCAACTTTTGAGACAAGATTGCGATATCTCTTTCAGCACCTTCCCGAATACATTGGCTGTCGGCATATGGCTTGTAGCTATAAAAGTTGAGTTCTAAAAAGGTGCGTTACAGTGCATGGTAGCGTTGAAACGTATTTGGAAAACACGTAGTGAACATTGCTTAAGTTTTGAAACATTGTTTTCAAAATTTTACATGAATAAACATATGCATTTTACATGTTACTTCGTAAAATTCTTACCTTGTATATGCAATAGAATTTATTTTGTATTAATGTTGATTTGTAATTCTATTTAAACAAGATTTGGCACAAAATGAACTGAAGTAGAAGTGATGCTACCAGAATAGAAATTTTGATTGGAATCGACTTGATTTGATTCTACATATATTTCTACAGGTCTTACATATATTCTGCAGATTTTATTTCAACAAAATGAATCGTGGAATAATCTCTAATTTAGAATGAATTCAACCATTGCTTGTAACCATCTCTGTGCACACATCTTACAGTAGTAAATATGATAATTTCATTTTTGACGGCATCAACAACTAACACTCGCTTTTGTTATTATCCTTAAATGGGTTCAGATCAATCGTTTTCCGAAAACCACCCTCAATTGGTGAGCAAACGCCAGCGGTAGGGTTTCTAAACCTCCCCGTTCAGACCGCAGCAAGTCTGTGCAATACAGTGCAACAATGGCGCAAATCTGTCCTAAACATTGGGGGGCCCAAGGTACCCATATTTGGTATACATAAAACATTATATGTTTAAATTTTTGTTAAATGTATCAACTCCAGTATTTACCTTCTGTTCAGTTCCCGAAAGTATTTCGCCGGATCTCTGTCTTCGACGCAAATTCCCGAGTAACGGCATCAATGTCAAGTGAGTCCAACCGTTCCTGATGGCAGTGGCAGACAGCCGCGTTACTGAGCCGCCTCTGGGACATTGTTGACCTAAGCCATGTGAACAGCCTGCGAAGCGAACTGAAAGACCGTTCAGCTTCACACGACGATGCTGGCAATACAACACAAAGACGAATAAGCTCCTCGACAGCGCTGAGCATTTTGCGAGCCTCCGGTGACAGCATTCGAAACACGTCGATGGCCTCTTTCAGATTTTGGTAATGATGTTGACCGCGGAATAGGCGCAGTTGGACCTGCAGTTGGTTTGATAACTCAGGATAGGCAGAAGTAGCGTCATTGATTTCGCCGCTCAGTAGAGCTGACTCCAGTTGGCCATAGATGCTCAAATCGGCCTGGTCGAACCGTTCAATAAGCTGGGAGGTCGCAGTGTCTACCACTTTGTAGAAATCCTGTCGGTAGTAGTCTTCAGCTGTTTGGTGGCAATGAGCAGCCGAGGAACCAGCGTAACGAGGATTTGCCTGTCGCTGCCTCGGCAAAGTTATAGGACACAAATCTAACTCTTCGCATTTTGCCTGTGCTTCCGAAAATAGCCTGTGAAACACAGTCTCATTTCTCTGGGATCTGAGATCATGCCTGAGACAGTCTGAGTAGAACCTTGAACAGCAACGTTTAAACATTCAAGCGGCTCAATGACAAACATTGCAATCTTCAGGCCCAAATAGGTGGACCCTTTTTCAAAGCGCTCAGATAGACCTCGCGCTTGAGAAGCCACAGAACCTCTTAACAATTCACCAAGTTCGGCCAAGGAAAGGCAGGCGGCGTTGTACTGTGATAACAATTGCGAGACAGCTGGGCCTCGGACGGTCCAACGAGTGGGGCAGAGCGGCTTTAGCAGACGGGTTGAACCAGGAGCTGCTTGGGCTGTGTCGGCGAATATGCTTCGATACTTGGAGCTGCGGCCGTACAGCGTTCCCACATCGTTAACCATTCCCAGACAGTCGTTGACAAAATTGGACGAAGAAATGGCCTGCTGCAGCACAAGATTAACGCAGTGAGCGCCGCAATGCACGTACAACGCAAGCGGCTGGTCAGCTTTTATTCGTGTTTGAGCTCCGCTGTAGACCCCGCTCATATTTTAATCACATTTTAGAAACATTAATTTTGCGATTTGAGATTTGGTCCAGTAGATACGTGAAATTTTTGCTGTCGGCACAGCGAATTATTGGGGGGGCCGGGGCCCCCCCCCGGCCCCCCCCAGGATTTGCGCCTATGCAGTGCAAGCTTCCAGTGCATAGTTTGTTAAAAAAATATAAAAACAACGTCACAGACTTAGGCTGTGACAATAGCGAAAACAGTTTGTTGCTAAATCACAAAATTATTTATAAAATTGGTATTTACACTGGGTTATGTACAACCAGCTACTAATCCCAACAGTAATTCGGTGGGGAAGGACAGATCCTACTTAACTCTGATCTGCACTTAATAAAGCGTAATAAAGAAATCTGCTGAGACCTATCTTTTGAAGTCGTTTCTTTAAAACGCCAGAGTTTTGCAACTCCACGTTTTTGTAAAACTGGCTCACGATTGTTATATTCGTTAACTTCTCAGCCTGGTGTATAAGCGTGAAGATGCTGATAGTTGAAGAGCCTGGTATCAATTCGAGTTGATTCACAAACGTTTGTTATATTACAACGGATATTTACATTGAACATAAAAATAAGCCTGAATTCTATGTGGTTGGGCCAGATTGTGCATTAGCCATTTTCTTAACATAACACGTTTTATAATTAAATATGTGTAGTTCGTTTCAACATTGGTATGTATTTTAAACGTTATGAACTCTTGCGACGCATTTAATTTTAAGTAGCTTTAAAACACAACTAGGCGTTTGCTTTTCGACGGCCAAACCAACCTACAACAGACAGCAGACATGATGCCTTCCGCTCTGTACTCAAAGAGGATAATACTGTCCTTGAATTTATTGCTATAACAAAGCACAAAATATAATTATTAAAACTTACAAATACTTTATTCTGGAAAGTTGGAACATTTGCAATAAAACATTTCTTCAATCTCTAGAGCAATTTTTCTAATATTCAAAGCGCCTTTTTAGTTAAAAAATTTTGTCTCATTTGTTTTCAACCATCATATAAATTTGCTAAATGTATTTTATTTGTGGTTTTAATGGTCGTCATGAAACTTATTAAATTAAAAAATTTAATTTTAATAAATTTCCGTAACATTGGAACGTATTCCAACTTGGCTGTCCAACCCCTAAAATGTGTGGGACGGATTGTAAGGGTAAAGTACATCAACAAAAAAATCTAAAGGGTTCGGCACATTCTCCCCGATCCCCACCATTCCAACGCCACTGATAAATTTAAGCTACAATTCAACGAGCCACTGCCAGAAACGACGGTATTTTATTGAAACTTGATATTCAATTTAGTTAGATATTTCAATTTAGTTATGCTTATTATGATGCCTAGCGTTCTTTCGACAAAAATTGTGCGAAATTTGAAACTAATAATAGTATAACAAACAAAAAACAATTCGATTCAACAGCGCGTTTTCAAAATTTACTTAGCTTAGGTAATTGTTTGAGGTATTTATTTCTTCGTGTTAGCTAAAACTTGAAGCGTATTTCTAAAATATCTACTGTTATGCTATAGACGCGGTAAAGACTATCGATTTGTTGCCTAGTGATAGCGTTGCCACTAAGCTATAATCAGATACAAGATGATTCCACAATAAAACAGGTGTCTTTATTTTTTTCAAAAGCCCACCTGTTCTGAATGAATATTATACCGTTTCGCACAAAATATATAGGATGGGCTACACGTCATGAAATTAACTATTTTTGCATTTACCGACAAATCACTGTTCGTCTGATATACAAGTTAGTACTCTGCTCTCCAGATGTTCCTACCAAACATAGAAAGCAACCGATTTACGCCACCCGCAAGTTAAAGGTTTTAACAGCAAAATTGGCATTATTATCGGTCCAAATATGCCTATTGCATGGGCGTAGGCGGAAGCTTTTAAGAGGATATGCTAGGCGTGGCCCAATTTAAAAACACCTGGAATAAAGAAATGTGTTTTTGCATTTCAATTATCCTTCCGGAAATGGCAGGGAAGGCGACGCGGAATCCTGTGATCTCTTGGTAACGGTCCTGCCCCATTGCCATCATATGTGATCATGGTAAAGACTGATAAAGTATGTAACAATTTGCTATATTAATCCCAGTAACAGTTTTTCTATTTGTTTGCTAAGATCCTAATGGTGGAGATGCTTTATCTGCCATGCTACTCTTATGCAGTGGCTGTAGTTATGTCTATGGGTTGTTTTTAAGCATTCGAGCACAGCGCCAAACCTGTTTCCCTCGTGGAGCTATGAGCAGGACGGCATCATATTTCGTAAATTATGCTTCGCGGGTGTAAACATACCCCATTATAGTGTTCATCGGTCTTAAAATACTCTCTATTTATGCAAATTATAGCTATTTTCGAATATTATAGTTTCGCAATCTCCAACTATATCGTTTTTGGTCATGTACAGGATATTTCAAAAAAAAAAACAGTATTTTAGAACGGTCAATTTTTAAGCCGTACTCATCACTGATTTAACCCGTTACGTGGAAAATATGGACGTCATCTTTATAAAGAAACTTTATAGTAGCATAAAATTCATAAGGGCGCTCGCATAGAAAATCCAAATTTGGACTGACAAATGAGCACAAACCGCTAAATGTTTGGTCATGGTGGATATATACATAAATATGTCTATGTATAATACCATACATATACATATACATGTACATATATAAAATATATTATACAGGCCGAAGCAGGGGTTGTGAGGGCTGCTTTATGAGGCCTAGGACAACCTTCCCGAGGCCCTAATCTATCCCTTTGAAGGTACCATTCTACCTTGCGCCCCCGGGAAACCTGTATCTCCCCGGAATTCCCTACGCGCCTGAACAGCCTACCTTGCCAAAACAGGGTGAAAATGGTAAAAATTTGGAGTGACACTGGCACTCTCCCTCGGCGAACCTCGTATACTGCTAGACACGTGGTCTACTTTAAAAGACGCCAGAAGAAACACCATCAAGATTCTGCCAGAGACCCGTTGTAAACCGAAGTCTGTGCGTGACTAAAGTTTCACTTGTTAGTTGTCGAAAACAAAGTTATATTGGTACCACAGGAATGAAATGGTGTAAATGGTATGTCCTAGTATATTTATCTTCAAACATTATTTTATACTTCATGTTTGGGCAGTAGTACTGCAGTAACTATAAAAGATATTCTTATATAAAACAGCGTAGTGTAGTAAAAACTACATAATCTAGATGCACTCCATTTTTACGTAAAATATAAGTCGATATGACTTAATAGAGAAAAACCCAAGAAATTAAGGAAATATTGTGGTTTCCAGGCTTTTTGGCTTATTCGATTACTATTATACCATTTCAACAGAAAATAAAGATGTTTTAGCAATAGGTAAACAATGTAATTCGTTTCTCTTAACAGCGACATGAGTATTTTATATTAAAAATACAATATATGTTAAATTGTCGCATTACAGGAGAAGAATGCGTCATGTACTGAAGGAACCTTGATGTTGCGTTTCAAAAGGAAGAAAACTTCGCTGAGTAAATTAGTACAGCGCCATAGCTAATAGTTAATGCAACGTTTACAAACTTGTAAACGCCACAAAATAATTTGTGCCGAGGCCTCTATAGCATCTGACGCGTTTAAATTGAGGGAACGGCGGGCGGACGCGGCTCTGGTTAGAAGCGATCCAGGGTTTCCAACTTTCACGTTATATGTATACATTCTCTATGACTACAAACAATGCAAAAGGTGTATACCAAAATGGTTCAAGCTATTGTCAAGTTACAGACGAATACTGCGATATCTATACAGCATGAGGTGTAAAATATTTGGCTTATGGGTGTCATTCCATAATGATAACACCTGTTATTTTCATACATCTGTTATATATTTATTCAGATAAAACGGTACCGCGAATATTTTAACTAAAATAACTCATCTATCATCAAAATATATGTGACAATATTAACATTTGGTTCAAAGTCACCATGAGGCACGTTACATCATAACGTTACAAAAAAGAACAGCTTAGAGAGGGGTCGGGAGTTGGCAGCCCCCCGACTTATGTTTAGGCTTAGTGTATGTCTCAGATAACGACCTTAGCTTAGGCTAAGACTAAAGTTAAGACTTAGTATATCGAGAAAGGCATGGTCAGCAATTTTATTTTCGCCCCTCAGGGTTACTTGGGCCTAGTATAGGATCTAACATATTTGGATTTTCGGTCTCATTCAACACTGATAAAACCTGCTATTCTCATATTAATACTTTTCTTATTCAGATAAACCAGTATCAAGAACATTTTAACTAAAATAACGCATTTATCGTGAAAATATGCATGATAATATCAATATTGAGTTTCATTATAGAATAAAAATTTGATTTTATACAGTATGGAATCTACAATATCTGGGTTTTGTGTCTCATTATACAATGTTATAACCTGTTATTCTCATACTAATACTCTATTTATTCAGATAAAAGGGGACCGCGAACATTTTTTGCTAAAATATTTCATCTAAGGTCGAAATATCCATGACAATATCAGCATTTGGGTTCAATGTGGCGTAAAAATACGGTTTTGATTTTATCGTTTATTGTTTTACAGCGCCATTAAAGTAAGATGAATACTATATGCGCCCTACGTGGCGTTTCGTGCATTGTGAAAATTTAGTTACACTGGCTCACTCGCTATAAAACATCCAAACTAAATGATTTAATTTAATTTTATGCATATAAAAATAGTTATGGAACTCATAACTAGCCCAGATACACAATTATTCTTATTTTTAATTCCCAGAAGCTTTGTCGCAACTCAAAAAATAGCTACATCCACCATTCCAGAAACATAGACGCTACAAAAAATTATTGCGATTCATATTCAATTATATTACTGCTTTTAATGAGTACCGATGTATCGACTTACTTGCACCAAAACTTTATTTTATGTGGTTTTAAGAAGAGCATAGCGCTTCTCTCCACCGCCACACATGAGCGCGCTCAGCATGGCACGAACCGTGTCGCCGTCTTTTTGCTCATTTTTTGATTTTTTGGAGGAGGTCACGGTATTATGGATAAAAATTTTTTTCCGACTCGTACCCTATTTTGGGGTCATTATACTGCTATCATAACTTGGGATAGGGTGGAGGCAAAGTTTTCTTAAAACATCTTTACAAAATTGGGAGATTGTAACAAATTTTATTAAAAATATTATGATCCTTTCAAAACCTGGAGCTGAGATACGGTCGAAGTTGATGATGAGAAGAGTCGTATTCTTCTGAAGAAACCTTCACGAACTGGCGCTACTTAACGCGGCAAAAGTGAAGACATGGATATAATGATCTATCTTGAGTTTGCGCTTAATACTATGAATTGGGCTTAGGTTCAGGAAACGGTTTATGTGTTTTACAGTGTGTCAGCATGTGCCCTTAGTAACCATTAAATGCCATAGTTTTAAGCTATTTGTTCTATGTAGCCGCAATTCTTTTAAAAAGACGCATATAATCAGTGGTTGAATTTACCTGTTGACTAAACTCATCGGAGATAAATTTTTAGCCAGGTCATTTACAGCTATGAGCAAACAAATTATATTTAGCATACTGCAATAGCTGCAATCACTCCCTACTGCATATTTCACTGCGAAGTCGAACCGGTCACCGGATATTTTGCGACAAAAATTTATTAGATGCCTCAACAGTGCAATCTGGGCTCGTTGTTGAAAAACATTCACAGCCCTGAGGTTGTTCAATGTTTTTGGCCCGCAATTGGTAAAAACGCGTGGATATTAAAGGGCAATATTCTTTATTTATCACAATCATTACCCGAAGCAAGCCGACAGCCTGGATTTGACTTAACCAGTTATAAAACTCCAAAAGTTCTTTGTAGATTGTCTGCAACAAATTTGCCATCAAACTATGTGTAATAAATTTTCCAGGTGCCGTACCGTGGCATATTTATTTAATTAACTATCACGTATGGTACTTCGTCTTATGAGCATGTCGAATCGTTAAATATACATTATATTAACTAATCGACTTGAATGTTGTTCGAGATTTAAATATTTATCCATGGTGAAACACATGTCAAATTATTGCCACTGGTTCATTTTTCATCATAATATATTATTTTAGTCATAGCTGCTGAATATTCATTACAAGATGTCGAAATTGAATGGTGTCGTTGTATTAAAATCTTCTTCATACACTCAATTTCACATCGGTTCAAAGCGGATTGAGCCTATCATTGTGGATTAAAGAAGTGCCTCAATATGATTGTCATTGGTGTTTTGTTTTTGTAGAAGGCATTGATTTGGAAAACCATCTTGAGTACGTGGCACGTTTTGACGTCTCATATCCCATTAATTCAAAGACGGTGAAATTTACTTATATTTGTATAAATATCTTTTTGTTCGTTTGATTTTCAAGCCAGGTTTGCTGAACTATCTTATCTTGATTTACATTTATCACTAGTGCTATTATGATATAATTATTTTAAAGTCGTAAGAGAAAAAATTCTCTGCAAAAATCTCGGAAGAATGAATATACTTACTGGTTTCTTTTTAATTTTTTTCGGCTTTTAAAGGTTAATTTTCATTACAAAATACAAGATTGGGTATTTTAAACAATTAACCAACTATTGAAGTTTGGTATCAAATAGCACCAATGCACAATGTTCAGTCTTGTATTGACTGAGTTTGTCGTATGATGAGCGTTTCCAAATGTGTCGTCAGTCGTTCGATTTGTGTTGTTCCTTAAGTAACCGGTCAACAGCTCTAAAGATTGGTTAGCATATGTCGCTATCGCTTGTACAATCAGAATTCGGCCCGCGGGAAGAGCTTGGGTCTGCAAACATTGCACGATGAACAAATTTGAGTTCAGCTGTTAATGGATTAATATAAACTGAAAAAAATTTTTCATTTCGATTATTCGTTGTTTTAAATAGCATAACCCCATCTAGATCATTTAAAGAGTTGCACTCATATAAGATATCGCTTATAATTATACGTTAAGACGCTCAAGAGCTCACAAATATATGAAGACATGCCCCATTTCGATTTGGTAAATGATTCATGTTTAAAATTTTATACAGTGAATAACATGCCAAAATATCGCAGTAACAACATTGCTACTGCAGCGGCAGATCCAGGAATTTCTGATAGTGGGGGCTCCATATCGCAGCCATACATATTTGTCCATTGGGGTTATGCGTGCATGGCGCAGCCTGTGGACAATTTGACTGTCCCAAACAGGCTGCAACAGGGACGGAAACACCTCCGCACCTCTGGATCCGTCAAATACTCAAAGCCTGGTGATCCCCCTAAAATAAGGTTAAGTTTGGGACAATTACGGTTCCCGGTCTTTGTGTTAGGTTTAGAACATTTACGGAGAGCTTAGTTTTGAAAGTATAAACGGCAATGCATGTAACATACATCTTCGGCCAAAATGGTTGGCCTTAAATATATGCTGGCAGCTAACGTGTGGATTATGAGACCTTCACGATGAAGTTTTAGTGCTCCGATAATTTCTCAAAACTGTGTTACTTTTTTCAACGGCTCTTATAAGATGTCGTTGTATGGTGCGTTTATTAGCTAAAACAATAGTACCGTATAATCCACACGACACGTTGAGCAACAGCTCCCCTAGGCAATTATATACGAGCCTCAAATACGAATTTATGGTTTCTAACCTAGGGTTACTAACCCTTTACTAACGTCGGCGAAATAAAAATTTAACCGCAGCATGCGAGAATTCACCAAAGAAAATTGGTTGTTTCGATAGAAAGAAAGGTTGTTTCGCTTTCTTCGGACATTCTTACTGAGTAATCGCAGACTTATCTTCCAGCTCTATGTATTTTATAGAGCGGAAATATCATACGATGACGAAAACACATTAGCGCTAAATTTTAAAAGGTGCGCTATTTGTGTGCAATAAAGTTTATATCGTGATTTGTTGATCTATTTAAATGCTTATTTCCTTGGCTTAAAAGAAATATTTTTGACTTGTATAATCTAATGTCATGTCCGTTGTTTTTGGTTTATAATAATTGTCGCATATCAATCAAATAAATTAAGACATTTTCTTTTATTATCCGCAATTATTACTGAAGGAAAGGTTCGAATATAAATTTATTCCATATGTCACATATCATATGTTATATATGTAAATGTGAGGTTGTGGGGCGCAGTGATATTGAATCTTCGAAAAACCCGCGAAGAATTATTCTCTTGGCCGAGAAATTAAGTTGCTCCAGGATACCCACCTATCAAATAATTAGAATCTTGCTCGGAAGATAAACAGAGTTTTATATTCAAAATTGACACCCCTTCACGACTTGTGCATTCCAGAGGCGTAGTTAGAAATCCACGCGCAAAAAATGTAGGGCACAGCTTAAGGGCTCCTGGTGTAGATAAACTTATGCCTCGCTTTTCTGTTATTCTTCACAGGGGACAGGTAGTTTGACATGTTCACACCTCGTGCCTTCTTTTCACTACGCTCTTAGTGCACCCCACGATACATTGGCGTAGCCAGAATTTTCGATTGGGGACCCTGTAAATTTTGTATGGGTGTCCTATTATTTATAGTACATTTTATGTAGTAAAAGACAGCTATTTTTATAATATAACAGTAGTTCTTTTAAGCTCGAAACAGCATTCCTATAAAAAACATTGAACCAAAAATGACCATAGAAATTGCGGTAGCGCGTCGAGAAAGGCGTTGTTTCAGAAATATTATTATTTCTAGTGGGATTGGATTGGGGAGTCCCAGGACCCCCAGGACCCTCCTTGGCTACGATAGCTTGGAGACTCTTAATTAAAAACATAACTTTAACTGCAGACGTTTAATTTTCCCGCTTTCAGGTGTATGCTTACGTTTTGTGCATATAGAAGGTTTGTGCTGTTTAATTTCGGACTTATTTATTGTACAAATCATTGGACATAAAATTTAAAACACCAAGAAACTAATATTCTCCATAAATAAAAGTTTAGGGCTTCGTTTTATTAGCGATATTTCTATGTTTTTTATTATAATATAAGATATTTTTTTGTTTCAGTGTTATTTTATTACAAAATGTCACATATACGATTGTAAAAAGCCTGCCGACATGTAACCAGTTTTCGTTACAAGATTAGACAGGAATCTCTAGTTTTAGATCACTTACAAAAATATGCCAGCAGTTGAGACACAGATAGTACTAAATAGCCCAAACTATTTTTTATCAGGGTTAAATTTATCAATTAAAAAAACTTGGGGACGCAAAATGAAGCTGAAAAATTTTCAGTCTTTTTGGATATATGTATTTAGCAGTTGTGAGGATCTATCGATTATGAAAAGCTGTGCTTAGCTAGAAAACCCAGGTGAGATATTAGGTATTTTTGAACTAAAAGCGATAGCCAGTGTGACAATAGGTTACTTTGTTCTACAATAACTGCTGAATTTACAAGTATTTCCACACTCGGGCATCATTGTAGTCGCACTAGGACACAAATTGTGGCACTCGGACCCTCAACAGTCTAAGTCGCGCGCTCAGCGGTATCACTCATGCACCGTTCTCACTAGGTCACTTATGAGTCTCACTTGGGCACCAAAGAATCGCACTCGCGTCCTATGTATTTTAATACGTTTGTATTTCAAAACCTTAGTAACGCAGAACCCTTCGCGTACTCTTGGAATTTTGCCACAAGTGCCTCAATTATCGCCACAGTGCCCTCTACATGTTAGGGTTACATGAATTAGTACATATCTGTTTCATTTATTGAAACATCATTGGAAAATTGGAAAATGCGCAATTTAAGCGTTGTCGATTTTGTCCAAAAAAAGTTCATGAAAAAGAATAAGTTAACATCAGGCTTGAAACCCAGCCTTCTCGCTGCTGTACCACTGGGCCATTTAACAAAACGGAATTATATGTAAACAAATATATAAACAGCATATTATACAGATACACATATGTTAACTACGTAGAGCTCGAATTCAAATCTCCGGTGCCCGAGAGAGCTCGTTAGTGCCCAAGAGAGGGTCCTTGTCCCCGAGTGGGAATCGTATTCTTGGGTAGTTAATGGAAATAGTATCCCAATGCGCCATTTGGGTGCCCGAGTGAGACGTTTCGGTGCCCGAGTGAGACGCTTCGGTGCCGCAGTGAAGCTGGTGCCCGAGTGGTATAAAGCTGCGCAAAGTAGATGCGAAGCAGGCGAAACAGATGTGAAGCAGTTTCTCGGCGACTAATGGCAAGCGGACAACGAGTGAGCAAAATTAAAGGGTGGTATAAAGCTGCGCAAAGTAGATGCGAAGCAGGCGAAACAGATGTGAAGCAGTTTCTCGGCGACTAATGGCAAGCGGACAACGAGTGAGCAAAATTAAAGGGGAGAAAGTTTTGTGTCTTATATTATACAAATTGGTACATCCCATTCGTATAATTTTACTTCCCCCAGCATTCAGATTTCGCATGTTGCTTTATTCTGCATACCTGAATCTGCGGTGGAATCAAGATATATGTGCATTTTATTGTACTACATTGCTGATGTACTGAAATGGCTGATGCCCTGAAATCTTGTTAGTTTCAGAAATATTCTGATATGAACACCATTTTTCAGCCCATTGTTACATATTCTTAAACAAATGGCTGCCAGCATGAGGAATTGAACCTAACTTTGTGTTAGAGTCGCGCTTCAAAACTGCAGAACTGTTCCGACGCTGTGTTCGAATTGTTAAGCCTCTTCACCACAGGAACGAAAAACAAAAGGTTGCCAATCGTACCCTACTCAAAGAGCAGGTTAACACATCTTGTATTTAGTTGCCCCATCCGTGAATTATAAACATATGCAGAGTATTTCATTTTCGTTTACTTGTTATGTAATTAATTGTATTTCGAGTAGCATTGAATAAACTGCTGCCAGAGCAATGAATAGAGCACGAGTCGTTTGTTTTAACGTTGAGTTCAATAACCGCTAAGCTATTACGACGATGTTGCTCGGATCGTTACAGCTTTTCACAACCTCAACGAATAATAATAAACTCGGTTAAACACAAGCTACGTAGTGAAGTGAGTTATCTCACTTGTTCGTATTGTGATAAGTTGCCGTTGAGCAACCACATGCGTGAAGGCGTAAAATGTATTCGCACCATTATACATTTTACTAGTAATAATATCTGTAATTTGTAGTAATAAAAGTAATTTGTACTAGTAATAGTAATAAAAAAATCAAAAAATTAAACAATTTTGCTAGTCCGCTCAACTGGACAGCAAGACGGACCTGGTGCTTCAAGTACTGTCGATAAAGTGAATTTCTTACACATCAGAAATTATATTTTTGCCGTTATTTCATTATTTTCGATAAGCAAATCAATTTGAGATATGAAGGAGTAATTTTCACCATAATTGTTAAATATGTATTTGAATATAGTGGGTTTGCGAAAAATAGTTTCTTTATTTAGGAAAAAAGATAAGGACGATGTGTCGGTGTAGAGTGTTTATTTTGTTCTACTTTCGCTACCTAAGCGTCACGAACAGATCAATTCAAGTGTCACTGCCACGAAGGCCTATTTCGACAGGAACCGCGATATATAAGCTTAACTGGGTCAAATTTATTATGACTGGTTGTCAGTCGGCGTATTGTATGCCTTACCAAATATATGTTTATGCCTATTTATATTCGTCTCACTTATCTATTATATAAGATTATATATAAATTATATACGTGAAATGAACATACTCGAAAAGCTAAGGCGTTTACATGAGCCTTATGCTAAGTCTAAGCCTTATTCAGGGAGCTGCTGCCCGCGACCCCTTCACAGTAAACTGTTATTCTAAGGACTATGTAAGGTGCAAAAGGTGACATAGGCTTTACATGCTAAAGTTTCATTAAGCCTTTTATGTCCTGAATTAATTTGCACATCGAGTACCCTTGAACAACAGTAGGGCTCTACTAGGCAGCAAACCCAGAGCGCTGGAGTGTATGTCACGTTCACTTGTCACTGAACAATTTGGGACTTGTTGCTCAGGTCTTTAAGGATCCTGGCGAAGCGAAATGACGGCAACATGCATATGCTCTGGCAGTAGACGGTGAACTGTGTTAGTTCAACACGTTGCATTGTAATTGGACTGTAGCATGCCTAAAATTGAATTATGATTGGTTGTCGTGGCGTGTATATTTGTCGAACGTAAAATCTACATAATTATTTGATTAACATAGCTCAGTTACGATTGGTAACTGATGCCATTTTCCGGTGCTACAAACTTCAAATGCGATCATAATTACGCAGAAACGAAGCGATGGCCGAACATTGCGTAATCACTACAGAACTACGTAGGAACGCAGGAAGGATCCCGCGTCGCAGAATTTCTGTCTAATGAGGAAGAAACTTAGTGAGGGTCGAAAGTTGTGGAATCACTGCAAAGTTAAGCAGAAACGGAGGGAGGATCGCATCTTACGCAGTCGCTGCAGCATTGTGCAAAAACGCAGGGAGAACTGCGTGTTGCGGAATCGCTGCAGGATAACGCAGACACGCAGCAAGGATTACTTGTCCTGAAATTTTGACAAGGTACGCTCTATGCAGATATCGTGAACGTTTGAGTGTTTAGCCTCTATAAGCACTGGGAAGCAAAACTTAAACAATATCGTTTTCAAGAATATCAACAACTCTATCAACGGTAGCTCCTGATATTTTTATCGTTAATTACTTCCACCTTTAACAAGTGTTACGTTAGAAATAAACCATGTGGTGCCTTGACTTGTTTCAAAACGAAATGCAACATCGATCGGGTGGCTGAATTTATATATTACCTAAACCACAAATATATATAATAAATTTTGATAATGTATTTTTCCGATCTAAAGTTGAAGAATAATTATACGATGCATATCATCTCGGCTTTTACTGTTTCTAGTTGTAATACACAAAATTTATTTTGATTAATTTTTAGCGGAAAAACCATTTGTTGCACAGAGCTAAGCTAAAGGAAACGTTACATGCATCAAAGCCTTAAAACTCACCACTTTAGTGAAGTAGGGTTTACTATTGTAAAACTTTGTTGTAGTTAGTTAAGCGATCGGCTAATTTTTGATTAACCCTTTCATGCTCGAATTAATTGGCATAACGTGCAATGCTTTACAAGCTCAAACGGGGTGTACGATAGGAAACGGGTCGTATGGTTGAAAGTAGCTTGCGTACGCAAATCACTGATCTATCCAGGAGCTGTTGCCCGGTTCCTTAAGGAATCTCGCAAAGCGAGGAAGTAACAACGCATGCGCAAACATACACCATACGATCAAACAGTTAACGCTACACTTCACAATGTTCAGAGGGTTCATCTGGCCCCAATTGATATTACATAGTGATGTGGCACCTTGGTCAAGAATCCATATCGGGTAGAAATGAATATGAATGTATAATTAATTATGTGTAAATTTTAGTACAACATCTTGGACATGATAGTAGTAATTGTGACATATACAGGTGTGATTACGCACACGTGTGCATAATGCGTTCAGGCAAAAAATTTAACTCAAAAATTTATTGAATAGCAAGTTGTTTTAAACAGCCAGAAAGTGTTAAATAAAGAGTTGGACATAATGTTATTCATGTGAAAATTGCTGATAATACCAAGCTAAACTGTGATTTCCCGCTGAACTTCGAACAAAAGAAATAATTGTTAGACATGCATACCTTTTATTCAGCAAATATGTGTTTGGCAAAAAACCTAAAGACCTCGTCGGAGAAAGCGTTATCAACATTTCCGTCCTTCGCGATTCTATCGATTTACGCGGTAAAATTAGGCTATTATCTGATTGTGTAACGATCAAGTTTCGTGTTCTATGTTTACAGATACGATAAATCATGGTGTTTGGCGTAACATTACTACTGTTCCACGTTTAGAAGGGTAGCTAACCCGTGGCCAGGGGTATAACACTAGACATGTGCCATGTTTACATCTATGGTAAGTGTTTGGAAGGTACTACTACAAACCTGAACTACATTATACATCAGTATATATTCCATCGTCATGTTTTATGTAATCTCCTAATATTACAACAACAACAAATCTTATTAAGAATTTATGCCAGTAGTCGAGAGATCAGCGAACGGGGGTTACTCTGGCGTTAAGGCCGTCATAGCGAGCACGAAACTGAGGCAATGGCTTACTAATCTTCGTTACTGGTAACAGGAAACAATATGCATTATAAAGTTATAAAACAGAGGAATACATAATTACAAAAAGTCTATATTCTTAATAAAGTTTAAACAGAAAGGGAGCAAAATCTCCACTTACATCTGAGTCATAGGTTGCTGTCGTACTTAAGGGAATTTTCAAAGCTTGGGTTTTAAGAACATTTCAAAATTTTTTGAAATTTGAGGCTTCGGCGAAGACGGCTGCAGGCAGTTTGTTCCACTGGTTTATAATACGTGAAGGAAATTTGTAGTCCAAAACTGTGTTTTGAGCTCATTTTTTCATAACTTTGCCTGGCGACCTCTGGTGATCGTAATAGTATTATATTCCGAAAAATCGTGAGCCGCGCTATTTCTTTATGAAGGTATTTAAATGTCATTATCAGATCATTTATTAAGCGGCGTTTTTCAAGCGGTTCAAGCCTTAAATGACGTAGCCTATCGTTGTAGGACACCATTTATAAACCGGCTCTAATAAAAATCCTGCGGGAGTAGTATCGTTGCACTTTCTCTATAATATCGATTTCAGTGAGAAAAACAGGTGACCACACGGAAGAGGCATACTCAAGAATAGGCCTTACGTAACTGGTATAAGCACACAATAACGCTTCAATATTGGCGTGTTGAAACATCTAAATATCATATTAAATATACGGGAGGCTTTGAAAACGATGTTATTACAATGAGTGCTAAATTTGAGATTTTATGACATAGTGATTCGCAAATCTTTACAGTGATTGCAAGAGGGAATAATTTCATTATTCAAACAATAGCTAAGTCTCGGATTCGTAGATCCTAGATGCAAAACGTGACACTTTGGTGCCGATATTGAAAGTTGTCATTCTCTTGAATAGATTTCGATGCAGTTAAGCGCGTTTTGTAGACTTTGAGTTCCAATATAGCTGTTCTGACCAGGAATATATGCGTACAGTTTAACGTCATCCGCAAATAATTTACTTTAACATTATTAAAGTTCTGATAGTAGAAACAAAGTAGAACCTAGTACACTACCTTGCGGAACTCCAGATGAAACTGTACGTTGAGCAGAGATTGTATTATTTATTTTGACACTAAATGTTCTGTTGGAAAGGAAATTTTCGATCGAGTGGAGCAGATAATTTGTATGCCAGCACAATGCAGCTTACTGAGTAGTTTAAAATGAGAAACCGTATCAAATGCCTTGGAAAAGTCAATATATAATACGTCAACATCAGTTCCACAGTCAACAGCTGTTGCCCAATCGTAAATCGTTTGAAGCAATTGAATTTCGGTAGATTTCTTTGCAACACATCCATGCTGGTTAGGTGCAATGAGGTCATGTTTAAAAAGGACCTTAGATGGCTGTTAATAATTCGTTCCATCACTTTGCACACGTTTGAAATAGGTCTGTAATTTGATGGGTCTCCAGTATCTCCTTTGTTATGAACAGCTGTTACATCAAAGTGAAGCCAAATATCAGGAAGCACGCCATTAATGAACGACTGTTCAAATATGTAGGCGAGCGGAACCATATCGAGTTCCTTATTTGGCGAAGGAAATATTGAGTGAGGCCATTCGGTGAAAGACTGTGTTTATTTTTTAATTCTGATAGTGCATTATAAACGTTTAAGGGCGTACACGGCACCCAAGATAATTTATGATTGCTTGGATTGTGAACGGTTAATGGTGTGTTTTCGTCATCGGTAATGAATACAATGGCGAAATTGGAAGCGAGTAGTTCACTACGACTACTATCTTCAATAATTATTTCGTCTGACGCGGGTTTTAAGGCATCAACTCCAAATTTCGAGAAACAAATTTTATTAACATACTTGAAAAGGTTGTTTCTGTCGCGTGATTTTAGATTTTTGCTCTCCAGGGCTTGTTTCTACAAATTTTGAAATTTCATCATTTTCTGGCCACCTTTTTATATTCGTAAAAGTCTCCGGTGCGTTTCCTAAGTTTCCAATGTTTAGCTTTCTTGCGCCCAATTCGCTGTATATAAGAAGGTTTTTCGGTTTGCTCAGAGAGCGGGGTAGGGTCTTCTTAGGAACAAACAGCTTGCAACCAAATAGCAAAATATCATAGAAAAGACACCACATATCTTTTACATCATACAATGAACAGAACATTTGAATAAAATCAACAGATAAAAGAAATTTATTCAGTTTTTTGAAAATAGGCGTTTCTAAAATCAAATTCGGGGTTGATTTGGTTTTCAAAGGAAACTATTTTTCTATATACATGAAAATCGTTTGAAAAATGATCCTAACCCGAGAAAGGTTCGCAGCAGTCGATTCCACTAACTGTCATAGATGAGTTAGTCAAAATCAAGTCCAAAATATTATTTTCTCTCGTGGGAAAAGAGACAAGCTGATGAAGTCCTGCTTGTGCTATACCACTAAAGAATGACCGATACTCTGGCGTTATAGGAAAGCTAAGATATCGCCAGTGTACATGCAGCAAATTAAAATCTCCAAGTGTTACCACAGGCGATTTCACATTAGTTATGCGGCAGAAAGCTAATACAAGGCGCTCAGTGTTTCATGTGTACAATTTGAAGGGCGGTAAGCAAACTTTATTTTGGGATCTGATATTAAAACGTCGATTGTAATTATTTCTAAACTGTCAATAGCAGAATTCTGACCAGGACAGAATTTTAGATATGCAGACACAAAGATAGCTACACCCCCACCTCTTCGGTTTGTTCTATCCTTACGAATAACTTTATACTGGCTTGTGGTAATCATGCTATCCGGGACATCTTTATGTAGCCCGGTTTTAGTGACCGCTATAACAGAGTAAACACTCGGTTCAAGCAATATTTGAAGTTCGTTCATTTTGTTGCAGAGGCTATGAGCGTTGAAATACTTGCACTTAAGCACATTTTGATCTGAGTATTTTATTGATTTTGCTCCTCTTCTCAGTTTACGTGAACCGAGAGTCTACAATGGGCATCATTCACAAATTCATAATTTACAGGATATCTCTTTCGACCGACGAGACGCCCATATTGTCGAACGCTATCTTTGAAAACTACTAATTTTTCATTGAGTACAACATAATGCGAACGATTGTTCTGGTATTGTTCTGCGTCATCATTAAGCTTGCGAGCCTTACTACGCAGCGCAGCGACACGTTTCCGCTCATCTTCAGGCGTCAAGCGTCGGATATATATGCCTCTATAGCTGTCAAAATTTTTTAGTTTCGGTGCGAGGCTCAGAATGTTCCGCGCAACAATTGACGCTTTAAAACACACTTTAGTTAGACGTGTGGACGGAAGACTAATGGGCTTTGGTTCGCGTAGTGGTCCCATTCTGTAAACACGGTCTACAGTAGCGGAAGGATCGATCGACTTACAAATTTCGGTCATGTCTTGATGATCGCCCCATTTTTAAGGAAGGTTCCGAATTACAAGGCACCGACGATGTTTTTCATCTTCACTTTCAGGTAATGGTGGGTGACTGATCCGGCCCTCTCTGTCCCACATTTTTGGCGCTGAGCTGGGCGTAGCTCATGGTATTTTCTGTAGCAAGTTGTTGCGTTGGCGGTGTCACAGCATCAGCAAAATTGTCCGACAGCCGACGCAATGGATGCTATTTGGCGCTCGATACTGTCTAAGCGATCGGCAGTGGACGGTGTCGTGCCATCAAGTTTTGCCGATCGTTTAGATTCCGCAATTGATTTACAGGCTCGGCACAGTATGACGACAAATTCGTTGGACGCAAGAGCTTCGACTAGTGTTGTGTCGGTGCCTGCGCAGCTATAATGTATCCAAGACGCACAGAGACCGCATTCAAAACATTCATTGCCCCCTTCCGCCATACATTCGCAGCAAACTGGACATCGTATTGCTGAGCGTTGGTGAACGTTTGCGCTAGACAATGTTGTGGTCGCAGACGAAGATTTTGATGCCATATCAGCGGCTGTGCTGCTTTGTTGAGGCACCGGACGCGGTATTTTTCGACTCCAGTTTGTTGTTGTATTTGACGGTTGACTGCCAGAAATGGGCTTTCTTATCGAGGTGACGTTTGATGCCCGGCGGTCGCTGGATGGCTGTTGTTTATCGTTACCAGGCATGTCGCTGGTATTGAATATTGGATGTCTAAATATCTGCAATAAGTTGCGTAAGATGACTATCAAGAGTTGTGCACTGTTTGTTTAGTTTTGTTTATATCACGATTTAGTAAATTGCTAATAGTATATGTCTTAACGTACTAATTATTTTTTCGCTTTTCTCAAGCAGGTAGCTAAATGCAATATTAGATATGTCTGAGACTCAATTATCCCTACCTTTATATGCAGTAAATGAAACTCAAGCATTCTGGAAGTGAAAATTCTTTGTACAATCTGAAAGTTAGAAATATATGCAGTTTGTATCCTAATCACTGTTGTGTCGTTTGTAAAATGGTGTTAATAATAGTAGAACAGAGCATCTTAAAATTTTGTTGTATAATTTATTACGCACATCTATGTATAGAATATTTTGGTGAATATTATTTACATGCAATATGCCCTTGAATAATTTATGTTGTCCAATTAAAAGTTAAAAAATGACCATTCTATTGTAGTATCCTATACTATTGAATCAGAGGCTTCAGATTTAACTTTCTGCAAAAAACTGAAAACAGTTGAGTTACTATAATAATCCATGTGCAAGACGTAACGTTATGAAGTACAAATAATTTTAGACGGCCCACCATCCATAATCATAGAATCATTCTATAAAAAATGCACATTCCGCTAGATGTATAAACTTAAAATAAATTTTTGGCTCGATGGTGAACAATCTGCTATAAGATTATGAAACAATAATGCCTCATATACCCCGTACAATTATTGGGAAGAAAATCGCTCTAAGAAAACTTCCCATGGGAACGTGAGAAAATTATGCTATAACCATAGAGTTTACGTACATGCTTCTTTCTATTTTCATGTTTTCTAGGTTCAAGCTTTCGATAATTATGAGCTAAACACATTCGGTTGGCCTTTTCTGACGTCCTGACCTGTCGCTTTAGCTTCAGAACTATGTTTTTAGCTAGTTTAACTAAAGCGTAGTCAAATTTAGCTAAAGAGCGTTGTCATATATAACATTGTTTTTAGCTTAATGCCAGATAAGATATCCGGCATTTTCAGCCGAACGAGACACACAGATGGCCCGAAGCAAAAAATGACTGGTTAATATTACGACAATATTGGTACTATAGCTAACGTTATATCAAGTCATGTCGCAGATTTGTGTTCTTAAAGAGCTGTTTTTTAGAAATTTAATTACACATATTAAAATGTATCAAGATAACTACATTGCTGCAAATAAATGAATAAAATGAATTAGCAAAATAATTACGGCAGTATTTTTGCGCTGCAATTATAATAGTGAGTGCTATTGGGTATTATATTTAAATAACGACCTTTAACTATAATACGTCAAACAAAAATCATGATTCTAGAACTTAGCGTTCAAACAATGGTCGCTGTGATCATTGCATTGACGCTAGTTGTTATAGTTTTGGGGATTGTGATGGTTCGCATCCAAACAAACGTGTGTCGTGCTCGTGGACTAGCAAATATAGAAGAACAGATGTTTTTAGCGGCTGGTGAAGAACCAAATCCGTTGGCGTAAGTATAATCTTACCAGTTGTTGTTAGGAGTTCCGAGGGCCCCCAATCACACAGAGCCGCCTGAAATATACTTTGTAGTGGTGCTTCATCCACTTTTGAGTAGAGCGCTAGGTCACTAGATAAGTTTGCAATTAGGTTAATTAACGTCTTAGAATCTGGTGCTGATGAGAAAGAAATATAGCGTATTCTGAACTAATTGAGATAAAAGCTTATAAAAATCCTGAAATTTAAAAATTATTGTCATTTTCGAATATTTTGATACAAAGCAGTTTTTTAATTTAGGTCTCAAAATCTTAAAAGTCTTTTAGCAAACATTTAAGAAAATGCCTGCATGTATTTCTCGGTATTAACACTGATTCTGGCATAGGGTCCATTAAGTCTACGTGCTCACAGAGGAGGAGAGGTACATTTTGGGGCGCCGAAGGTGACCGCCCCTGGGACGCCAAAGTCCTTCACTTCCGAGAACCCGGCTACCCTCCTCCCTGGGACCTCTACGTCTGACCTCGCCCAATGTATGTACATTAGGTTCAGGCACTTTTAGGCTACGGTCGATCCTCCCAGGTATGTAGCCCGAAGCTGCTGAGACTCCGCACGCCCTCCCTTCCCTCACTCCTACCCCACCCCGCGCCGTAGCGCACGAAAATTTTTTTTGCAAAAATGGGGAAAGTAAAGAAAAGTTGGGTGAAAATTGAAAAATTTGGAGTAAAATAGGCCAAAATCGATTGGAAAATATATGTAATGGTGTGCTAGTACTACAACAAAAATATTTCTAAATTTCAACAAACCGAATCACTATAAAGTTTTCCGCAAACCCGCTTTTCGATCAATCACATGCCGAAGTTTTGTTGTCCGAAAAACAGGTTCATGATTTGCGTGGAGTAAATATATATCAAGAATATGTGTATGTAATGCTTCAACGTAATGATTCGCAGTTTACTGAAATTCTTGCAAACATAATACACTGCAATTTAAATTGCTTGCATTAGGGAAGAAATCATTTTTTCATCATTTTCGTAACCCAAAAGGAACGGATTGAGTCAAGTCAAAAGTCAAGACATATGAGGAATGATTTGAAATTTTCAAATTCTTTGTTACAAAATACACATATATTTTGGAAGCGGAGTATGCGTCCAGAAGAACTTTTCTGTCTTTTGGTCCTGCTTTTTAAAATTAGAAAAATTTAGTAATTTTAATAATTGGGCTTTACCTATATTCCAACAGTTCGTGTTTGTTGTACGTATTTTTATCGTAAACGCAGTCATTTACCTAGAGATAATTAGCGTCAAATTCTCAGTTTCATTTGCTACAACCGTTAGGTTTTGAACCTAGGTCATCTCAGGACCCAGCTAGATACGACAAAAATTTGAGGTTGTATAGTTTTCGCTTCTGCTACAGAAAATTATGCGGCGTTCACGGTTTAGTGTCCCAGTGGGTTCGACCTTTTGCCCTTACGTTTGTGATCCTACAGTATAAACTTTCAAGACTCACGCCCATACAGTAAATCAATTCCGGGGGTATGCGACACATCATGCTACATTTTTGTTTACGGTCTCGTACGTACCCTTAGCTGCATGTTTGGCGCGAATTAACAGTAACCGCAGCTAATGCGGAGTATTGGTCAACTGTGATGTTATCTGTTTAAATCTCGATATTTGTAACCAAACCGTATGCACGTTGACTAAGTTATGCAGTCAATAAAGTCAATAAAACTACGAAGAAAACGCGGCGTCTTTAACACCATCGAAAATTGGTAGTACCAATAATCAACTAATCTTGCAAAAATTTATAAGAATCATGGAGATGTCTAAGAAACCTTGTTTTCGAGAGTGTCTGACACTGTGTGGGGTACTTAGGTTCCAAATGTTGGGGACATTATAACGTGAACATCGCATTTTATATCAAGAATCTAGCATTATATCTATCATACTAGATGCCTGGTTGGGAGGGACACTAACATTGTAGAACATCGAGTTTAACTAAAGCGTCTAGGCTTTGCCTAAACCTCAGTCATCGTTATAAGTTAGACAATTTCTGCCTTTGAGTTTTGCTTTTGACCAAGATAAAATCTACAATAAAGTGTCTCTTCTCTAGCAGAATAAAATAGCATCCCTGAATGCGACTTTTGCCATATTTTAACCACTGCCAGAGGAAGACCTCCAATTCGAAGTTGTGTACACAACTACGTGCGTCCATTTCTGTAATAACGAAAAAAATCAGTAAAAACGGTATCATGTGTTTATACATCTCTGTATCTCAATTCAGATTTAATATCTCAATGTAATTATCAATGCAATGTTGCAGAGTTGGCTTTACAGCAACAAAAGACACTATAATATAATAAATAGTGATTTTTTCGTGATCCTAAATGACAAATGTGTATTTTATATATTTTCAGGAAGGTTCCAAGACCAGAGAAAAAGCGATTTGCGTAAGTTTAAACATCAAACCGACATAATTATATAGCTAATTTACTCGAACGAATAAGGATACGGAGCTTTGCTTATAAGTGTAAAATTAAAAATTTAGCAGAAAAGCTACTCTATTTTTCAATATAATGTTGCACAACAAATATGGCAATGTTGATTTTTATTTTAGATGCCTTGGGCCGAAGTTTTTAATTTTATGGAGATCTTTTTTGGTGCTGCCTATACAAAACAGCCTTAAAAAGATGCTTGTTTTCTATTGTTGATCTTACTCCAAAAACACTGTTAATACAATTTTTGTCATTAAATGTCTGGGCGCAATGCATTTGATTTCACTTTTATTTTAATAGAATAAATGTTTTTGTACATGATAGCACATGAAAATTTGGGTAATTACGAGAGCACCTGAGTTGGTTTTGTTTTGCACATTCGTTGAAAAATTAATGATATATACGAAGTCAAGTAATAATAATAAATAATAATAGTAACAAAAACAAAAGATAGTAATAGCAAATCGTGCCACGTGTTACCACGTAAATAATAATAACGGTTTAAAAGAGAAAATCTCACTGAGCATTGAGATATTTTTAAAATTTCTAAGAAACCGATCTGAAAATTGCTGGGAATCAATCTTCGCGACAATTGCAAAGTCAGATATGAACAGTCTACCATTGCAATTTGTGTATTGCCGAAACACTGCTGAATTTTGCATTTGCATGTTGTTTAGCTTTTTTCCGGATCTGGTAGATATTCCATGATGCTCACAGTTCTGTGTCGAGAAGTGTCGGCGGGAAGAGCCGATGTAGTCTGCTTCACAAACAGAACAAGTATAGTTATTGAAATTGGATTTCAAAGACGTTGGAAACGTTACACTATTTTAGTGCTTGGAAGTAACACAGAACGAATAGGTGGAAAATTTTGAGTGCATGTGATTTTGGCCAAGTCAGCAAAAATCTGTTAATTTCCGTTTGATTTCAATTTTTAGGGAACTCCAGCGTTGTACCATATTAAACATAACATATAAACTTGCTAATGAAACGGTCCCAACGCAGCTGGATCTATTTTCTAATATGCTTAAATTGGGGCTTGCCATGGGCTTCATCATACAATTCATCTTGACTGTTTGAAGCACAACACGAACCCACTATATACACTAAGGCTTGTATCGCGATAAACTTTTACATTGCGGAATGGTGCAACTGAATACTCACCTAGATTGGCATAGTAGAACAATATTTGAAAAGTTTTGACAACAACGTCCAAAACAAATTATTAGACCATACCAGCTATCCATTAGACTTGAATATCCGTGGTAGACCTCTCTGTTAAAAACGAATTATGACCACTGTGTTAGAACCTGTTCTGTATAACATAAATCATTTTTGAAATTCATTGCAGTATTATAATGCAGTGAAATTTCTCGATTGTATAACACGTAGTAGTGCGAACTGTTTTGTAAATTAAACCTTGCAAAACAACAAGTATTTTGCCAAATTTTAGCGTCGCCTGGCCGGAGTTGGAAAATTTTAAATTGTCAGTCAAGTGCAAATTTTACAATTTCAGAACAGTAATGGTTTTGATCATTACAACTTATAGTTTTTTACTGTACAATGTCCCATCAACTATATAACTTACCGTCACTACGCTGTTGGAAATGTATTACAAAGACATACATGCTCATAGGAAGGAGCGGGAATTATCTATCCATACTTATAGGCGGATAGGGAGGATAATCGCCTGAGGCTCGTACCCCCCAGATGGGGCGTTACCTGAGCGCCCCTGAAGCTCCACATTCCCCGCCCTCCCAACAGCCCGTTCCCAATGTGCCAAAATTTTAGCACAGATATGTAAAAATGTGGGGAAATGAGCAAAATTGGGCGAAATTGGTAAAAATTGGTAGGAAATTGGCAAGTGAAGTGAAAAATTCGTAAAAATTACTGCTAAAAATTAGGAAAATTGTGGTTCCAAAAATTTAAAAAATTTATCCCCGTAACGACTTTCCGCTGGCAACGATCGCTCCACCCCGAAGCACTCGCTAGCCGCTGGGACTTTGGACCTCGCCCATGTATGAATATGTTGATTCTTTGATTATTCAGACTCATGCCACCAATGAAGCCAAGTGTCCCGACATCGGTAGTCCCACTTCAGCACAAGAAATTGAGCGACGCCGAAAATTCAGGACCGTTTAAGTCTCTTATTGATAAATTGGTAAGAACGGAAATGCTATATTTCAATTTAAAATTTAGTTCCAATTATACTATATTTGGTGATCAAGTTTTCTGTTGTGATTCGGACAAGGGAATTTATGAATTTAAAACCGATTCTAGTAAATTTATTCGTATTTGCTTCGAGTAAAACGGTTCCGTGTTGTACAACGGCTAATCAACTTATTTACAACATTTTTATCCTAGCTTAGGCAACTAAACTGCTGAATGATAATCATGTATTTCACGACAAACGGTGTTTTAGGGTTTGATTTTTGAAAAAATATTATCAAAACCTAATGATATTTTACTAAAAAGTATGACACAACTATTGCAAAAATAGTACGCCTGCTAGAGAGGTTGCGGTGCGTTTAACATCTCCTCTTTCCCTGTATTTCGTGGACACATTAAAATTAAAAAATGGTCATGAAGTCTTGTAGCATTTATATTTAGAATTTAGGAGTAATTGGCTGGCATCAGTCAGTTTCTGCGTGTCTGATTCACATATTAGAGACTTCGCTGTTGTTTTTTTGCTGAGGAAATACTGTTTGAGTATATTAACGCAAGTTTTACTAGGCTAGTTGGTATAAGCATGCACGGCATACGAGAGTTGACCAGTGTCATGCTTATAGGCCATCCTTTGTCAACGAGGGACTATATTTTTTGAGTCCAACCACTCTGCTTACGTACTTTCGATCCAGTTGGTTTTTGCCACTAATTCTGCCTTCTCAGAATAATGTTTTGATGAATTGTAGGCTCAATAATGCCCAGCCATGAAAAAAATTTTATTTCGACTTTTAGGAACATTCAAATGCTGTGGCTACTTTAAGATGTCATGTTGACTGTTTGAAGATACTATATACTTGTTGACAGCATTGACAGCACCGCTCGCAAATCCTCGAAAAACTGCGAACTAATGGAACATGCCCATATGTTTGTATTTACTTATATGCCATCCGTAATGAACTAAGTAATGTGAGTAATGATAGTTTGTGCTCTTGATTCACTGCAACTGTCGGATATTTTGCAAACGCTGAAACTTATAACAAGAACTAATGCTGCCACAAGATGCTAATTTATTGGGGCACAAATTTCCCCAGGCACAACAATATAGGCTTTTCATTCGACAAAAATGTGTTGTAGGAATGCAGTAAATTTGTAATATGTTATCTTAGAATGCTTGTGATATTTTCATAGTACAGGAAACTCGACGCAAATGTGAATCCAAAGATTCTGTGAAAATTGCGAGCCCTACATATACATGTAAGCCGTTTCTTTTCGATTGGTGTTCCTGCAGAAAATGATTCGTTAACAAGAGCACGCTGAGGTAAAAACAAACATCACAAAAACAAAGCACAGACCGGGAGGTGAACTCTAGCTCTCGCGATAGGTAAACAAACACACAATTGCTGACTCAGGCCGGACAAATTTGGCAGGAGATTAACCTGCTGTAGTGTCTTTACTTCCAAACTTTGAAATGCGGCTTACAGCATATTTACTGGAACACAGTACTTTTGCTTCTGTTGCCAAGATAACTATTACGGCTAAATATCATCTCAAACCCTCATTGTTTAAAAATATCTTGGCTAACCAACAACAGAGGGCGAATTGATCGATATAATATGCTACTTAGGGTATACACCCAACGATTAGTATAGACTGCTATATGCGAACAATTGGCGTATAAAATACTTTGTCTAATATTTTCGGTCAGAGCTCTGTGCAACCATAATATTGTCACTTCGCCAAAAGTAACGCAGAGCCAGGGCGGCACTAGTCTACATTTGTATCGCTGCCAAATAACTTTTGTTTAGTTGTAAAGAAAATAACAATCTCAGAACGATTATATTTCAAGTTTTAATAGCTCATGCTTTTAGACAACGTATTGCTTTTATAGTGATGAGTTTTTGGTGTTTTATCAAATGTGTATGTTGCACCGAGCTACATACGACCAGAATTGTCGACCACACGGTTTCTTAATGTATTTCTTTTACGTTGTATTTCTTACTTAGACCGGAAACGAAGACATCGATGACGATATTATCGACCCAGATCAATACATTGGAAAATTACAATTTGGAATATCGTACGATCTGAAGACCGAGACTCTGTCGATACATATTATTCGGGCCATTGGTAATTCCATCTTTAATTCTTATCTTGGGCCTATATTAGGCTCGCCCTAAATTTATTGATTGATACATTAAACCACTCGAGGGTACCTACTTGTAAAATGGGTACAATCTTGCTCGGCAGTTAAACAGAATTTCCGTGTCAGAGCTGGAATCTCTTCACCTCTTGAACTAAAGCAACTCCGTAAGCGATTGCATGAAAGTGGAGATCAGCACCCGCACTTGAAGTATAACTTGAAGAGCTTTAATAATTTAAAGAAAAGATTGGTACTTTAAAGCGTATATCAGTATTAGTATCTAGTGATTGTAGCTGTTGATACTGTTATGTGTATGAAAATTTTGCGTGCAACGTTGAATATTAATTTTATTTAGAAGAAGAATAAACGGTGAACAATATCCTGGATTATATTCAGGTGTGTCGCAACCTCTTCAAAAGGAGAGGGCGGGGGCACCCGGCGAAAAGTGGGGATCGTCTACAGCCATTTTATTATAACCCAACTATTAATGTTTTCACGACATTAGGGGCACCCTCTCTTTGCGACGATGACTTTGAAAAATTGAAACATAATCTATTTCAGAAATTTACTTTATAAATGAGAAATGTACATTAATTTCTCTTTAATTATACGACGGCACGTTTGGTCGCTGATTGTATATAACGTACAGATGATCAGTACGTAATTAATCTTACATTGTAACCATTTTGCCTGCGTTATTCTCAAGGTTAGGTCAACGTAGATAGGAATACCACGGCAAAGTCGAATGAAAGGGTAGATGGCACCGGAGGGCCGTCTTTGAGGGATAAGTGACGAGGTAATTTTTAAGATTTTTAGAATGTCAAAATAGTTCCCAATTTTTGCCAATTTTCCCCAGCTTTTGCTAAAAATTTCCGCCATTTTTCGTCGATTATACCTAAAACTCCCCTATTTTCGCAAAATTTGTCGGCTCGGGGAGACGGATCTGACCACGTGGTGGGTAACCCCACTGCCGCGGCAGGAACACCTATGAGCATAGACACATCTAGGGTACATAATAGATGTTAGCAAGATATGTTATTAGCTAGAGTTTGGGAGATTACTTACATAGTTAACGCATTTGAGCTTTCATTAATGCAATTGTTTAACATGCAATATATTATTTAATACATTGACTTTAACATGTAACTAATAAAATTACAACACAACTCCAGAATATTTGCTGCCAACTTATGAATGTGGCAAAAATGTTTCGCATCTGTTGGATTCGTTTGAAAATTCTGTTTAACAGATTGATTTTTCATAAGCTATTGCAATGTATTTTGTAATTTTGCGTTGCTCAGAGACGACAGCTTCATCAGTCCAGAAGCGAATATTGAGAGAAAATAAGTTAATCATAACTTTAGATTTTAGGGTCAAATTATGTAAATTTCGCTATGACGCATTTTGTAACAAGATTTCAGAAAACATATATTTGTAAATGTGTGGTATGCTTATAATCTTGGCTTAATACCAGTTACACCCTTCGAGGGGAATTAAAAAATGATTCGGGATGTGAATTCGAGATATAATCGCTCGCGAGTTAGAAACCTTTAAAACATGTGTCGCACTAACTTGGACCTCATTAACTAGTAAGCTCGTCTTCATATTCTATGGCACCTTGAATGTAACTACTCCGCGCTCCAATGTTATTATTGCTTGCATAAAACACGAAACAACAAATGAACAACGTTAACAAGTGGTATATTTGAAACTTACTGAGTGTATTTCGGTGCCACGTTTTAAGTAGACAGTTATGGTATATCAGATAAAATTAAAGTGATGATTGCTAGCTCAACGGTCAATCTCTATTGTATCCTATAGTCATATTTAATTTCCGAAATACTTTCAGATTTACCCACGTGCGATCTCATCGGAAGCTCCGATCCCTATATCAGAGTATGGCTACATCCTGATCCAGATGGGCACGTCAAGATTACACGGGTACATCGGCGCGATTTGAATCCTGTATTTAACGAAACTGTTTGTTATCAGGGTAAGTTTACAGCGATTGTGAGTGTTTATGATTGCTGCTTAGCTTGATTTATTCCTTTGTTTAACTGTTTTTGATAACTTTATTTCATTTTGCACGGCTAAAATAAGATAAAGGTCTTATGTTAAGCGATGTTCTCATAGTGCACTTATTTCCAATCGTATAATCTTAGGAGTCAGAGTCACTACACATCGCTGATGATAGTGAACCCAGTAGGTAGACAAGGAACACAAAATACCAGAGTACAATTTTGAAGAACAGCAACTCTTTATTGCCATTCCTAGTTATGATAACTCTGAGACTAAATACTTTTATCTTTCCATAGTTGCATATTACGGTTACGCCTGAATGGTGCGTTCAAACTGTGTCCCCCCTAGCAAAGTCAATTCCTCTCTGTGACTAAGTTTCTGGTTACACCCGTGTAAAGCAGTGATTCATAAAAGCTAGCTAATGTATTCGTTAGTTTCGCAGTTGCTACCACCAAATCCCTATTGGCTATATTGCAGGCAACATTTTTCCAAGTCATATACAATATAGATTTTGAACATCGAAATTATTTTGTCTTACGATAGATAGCATTTTGTTCTTTAGCATAGCAATAAAGCATCAATCGATAATCGGCATAGTGTATATTGCTGCGCTATGAAACGCAAATACAAGAAAAAACAGGCAATTATCTTAGCAAGAGTCCATTAAATATTTGTAAAAGGGTATATGGCAATCGACCGCAGTCATGTGCTATGCCTTATCGGATTCACATTTTTTGGGCGGTTCACACAATCCAAAGCATAGCAGGCATCACGATTAGGTTATTGTGTAACAGGCCCGTTCCGGCCCGTTACGCGTCTCACACGATTTCGGCGTCAGAAACCCCTGAAGAGGTCTCAAATCGAGCCAGGCATGGCTCGCGGGAACAACATATTTGTTGGCTGAGTGGTGCCATGGTTATTTCCGATTATCGTTGCTTATTATTGATTTTGTATGTTTGGTATACATAAATGTATTTTTACCATTGCCTGTCATATTTTGTACGTATACATGATTGTATTTTTTACCATAACATGTCATGTTTTGAACCTGCACATCATTTCGGATGGGCCGCCGAAACCCAGGAGGAGTTTTCTTTAGCCAGAGGTCTGAGAGTAGGAAGGTAGGGAAGGTAGTAGAGACCCTAACTGGTCAAGATAGGAAAGACAAACGGAACTCGACCATTAGGAATGTTTCCGTGTTGAAACTTTAAAATTTAGACCGTCCGGGAATAGGAGGCCTTTGACAATCTAAGGGGAAGGGAAGTGATCAGAATCAAGACCATCAAGTTTACCTGGTTTGAGCGAACCATAGCCTAATGGTCGCAAAAGTAAGCTGAAACAAATGGGTTACGGTAGTTTCCGATTATTCGGAAA
>JASANE010003214.1:0-11275 GCA_030248225.1 Trileptium ribeirensis | reverse complement strand
TATGTTCCTCGTTCAGTTACGTATTGCTAAAACCGGTAGGTGGCAACATGATAATACGAGCTCTCCCTCGTCCCCGAATTGATCGTACCGTCATCGGCACACTCGAGCGTTGCGGGTCCCGCTTCGGTTTACGTTACTAAAATATACGCGGTAGACGTTGGTAGGGTTAAGATACTCGACGACACTACAGCCGTTTTTGATTCAGCCCGTATCAACTCATCTGCATTTGATCCATTGGTCCTGAGCTGGTAGCGTCACTGCCGACGAATCTCCGCTGGCACGATTCATAAGGGGTTTTTCCTTCTACAGCCACTTCATCACGGATTACGAATCGCATCAGATCCCATCAGGTTGGCTCGTTTTTCTTGCGCCAGCGGTACCACAATTTGACACTTCCGTTGGTTTTCATGAGCAATATGCTCATTTTCAACCCAAGTAGAATGATATTGAATAGGATGTACTGGACTAGCAGTGACCGTTAGGATCTACTATCGTACCGGTCGTCCGATGCAGGTTCTGTTGGACGAACCATGCGGTGTGTCTAATGCGTGCATGGACGCATTAGAAGCTGCATCTGCTACTAGTAATACCTAGCAATCCAAACATTACAACAGCTGGACGCCTAATTGCGCGGCTCACCGTAATGCTCAGGTCATAACTGTCTGTATCCATTTCCACCGCAATACTTCACGCGCAGATTTGCTTCAGTTTCCCACGATGTCATGCTCAATGATGGAGCATTGTTTGTCGCACATCGGCGTGGTACGCCTCCACCAATGGGACGCCACGATGTTACCGGTTATGGCATTTGATGGAACAATTTCCAAGTATATTTCGAGCATTTACAACGGATGCACGTGGCTTAACGGTGCGGGTTAATCCCGACGCCGTATCAAATCGCCGTGGTTATCAAGAAAGTATCGCTGAAAAAATGACTCAATGCGCTGGTTATTGGTGGCGCAAGGGTCGATGGAATGTCGAAGAGCATAGCAGCCTATATCAAATTAACGACCAAGATAATGGCGAAGCCGCTTTTGTAATTGACCTTGGATGAAACTTACATCGCGATACTTATCGGTTATTTGCAGCAACGGCAGCGCAATTAAATCGACAATTGGGCCAAAATATGCGTTTGGATCCCATTGACCTGGATGATACACCGGTTGGTAAAATTCCGGAATCTGAAATGCGCTATCATCGCGATTATCTTCCGGATGGCATGGATGCGTTTAACGCATGGTATGAAGCAGAAAAGCGACGACGAGCTAAGCGCAGTCGACGTCGTTCGCGTATACAGCGACATCAAGATGTGGTCGCAGGTCCAGGAGATGAGATGGAGCTGGAGGAACGCCTTGAGGACATGTTTGACGAACAAATGAACCAGCAAGCCATACTGTGGGAAACTGAAGGGGTACCTGTGCGTGAGATTTGCGAACGGATATAGACAGCTTATGATGAGCATTACGGTGGAGCCTGTGTAATTAGGCGTCCAGCTGTATTGCAACGTTTGGATCGCCAGGTATTACGAGAAGCAGATGCAGCTTCTAATGCGTCATCAGCTGCTACAACACCGCATGCGGTTCGTCCAACAGAACCTGCATCGGACGACTCGGTACGCATAGTAGGATCTGTAACGGTCACTGCTAGTCCAGTACATCCTGTTCAATATCATTCTACTTGGGTTGAAAATGAGCAGATTGCTCATGAAAACCAACGGAAGTGTCAGAAAATGGGTGGGTTGGCCGCGCAAGAAAGTCTAGCCAACCTGATGGGGATTACTGTAGATTCGTAATCCGTGACTGAAGTGGCTGGTAGAAGGAAAACCCCCTTACGGATTGTTAGTGTAGATTCGTCCGCAGTGACGCTACCAGCTCAGGAATCAATGGATCAATGCACACTAAGTCGGATACGGGCTGAATCAAAAACGGCTGTAGTGTCGTCGAGTATCTTAACCCTACCAACGTCTACCGCGTATAGTTTAGTAACGGTAGCTCAAGCGGAACCCGCAATGTCTGATAGTGTGCCGATGACGGTACGATCAATTCGGGGACGAGGGAGAGCTCGTATTATGTTGCCACCTAGCCTTCCCCAATCGGCGCGTATGCCGTTGTCTCACGTTATTCGAGCGCCGTTTCAACAATCTATTTCTGTGGTGAATCCAGAACGACCGCGTGCTATGGACATGCTCACTAATCAACTAGTTACTGTCGCCTACGAGCACGTGCGGCAATAAGAACAAGTTGCGGCAGTTGCCGAACACCCGCCTACTACAGTGGTGACGAGTGGTCAGGAAATTCCTCCTTCGTTGCACATTGAGTAGTAGTTGGGAAATTTGCGTGGTACGGAGTTGACACAAGTGTGTGAATAATTGCAGCAAGCCATGCGTCCATCAGCAGTGCAATTGGATGGTATGCTATTAATGCAACAAATGCAATTAAATATGCGCGTTGATACTGCGTTACATTATTTGCGTCGAATGGACGAAAATCACCGAGCTCAAATGGTGGTCCGACAGATGAAGCTTGATCACGCACACCGTCAAAATGCAGAACTCAAACTTCGATTACGGAAGAAAATGTCGCCGGAACGTAAAACACGGGGAACACAGACGAAAAAGCAGATGCAACGGACTGCGAGTCGTCAAGCGCGTGTTGCACGTCGTGATAATCACGAAAAAGCGGCTAGCGAGTCTTCTGACAGTGAACGTGAAACAAAGCGTCGACAACGAGGTAAACAATGTGCCTCCTCGTTTGTTGAACCACGACCACGACAACGACAGGAAATAGTTTATCATGAGGAGCAACAATCAACATCGGCAGCAACTTTTGCGCCGTCTTTTATGTCAACGCCAACCGTATCAACATTAACGGTGGCTACTGAAACACAACGAAAAGCTAGTGATGTGGAAATCCTTGAGGAAGCTTCGGCCGTTACGCCCACGAAAACGGTTCCAACAGTACGAGAGGAACAAGGAGCCACTGCTATAGTGACAGTGCCACCAGCCGTGCAGCCAGTGTCAGCATAGCGTAACACTGGTCAAGTAGCGCTAATTAGCAAGCACCGAAGCAATATGGATATGACTTCATTGCAGTTTGATGGCAATGAGCTACGAACAAGAAGACCAACACCGTTCGGTAATCGATTGATTTACCATTATTTTACATTTTATCAACCTTTGCCGGATGCACCGGTGCCACAACGCATGAGCGTGCTATTCTATCACTTGCGCGATGAATTGAAACGCGAATTCAAACGACTAGGTGAACGGGGGACAGTATATTAGCGAACGCGATTTGCTCGATATTTTCTTTAAATGGCAGGAACGCGTCCGCAGCATCGTTTTTCAACGACAGTGGGACGTTATAGTCACAGCAGAACTGTACGATTTGGTCATACGTCGATTGGCGTATGCAGTGCGTGGATTCGTCTACGAAATGCTGCGAAGGCGCAGTATTGCGATACTATATTTTCCACAACTACTTTTTATTGGCTTTAGTCGACGCAAGTGGGAGAATGATGTGCAGCGAGACATGCGACGGTATGCCGATTCGCGAACAGGAGTTTCGAGCCAATTACCTCGCATTCGCGATGTTTTTCCGAACTCGGATTATCAGCGTATACGTGACGATATTGAAAATCTAGAAAGTCAACTTAATAATCAACAAACGCATGGAGAACTCGCACACGAGCAGCGTGAACAATTTCAACGACTAATTGACGGGGCTTCAATGCAAACGCGCGACAATTCTCGAATGCGTGTTTACGAGAACTTCGTCATCTTACGGAATGGTACGATCGACGTAATGATTATCCGGGACAACCAGCATCTATGCCGTTGGAACGTGATTGGCCAATTTATTTGCCAGCACCACGCCAGAATTAGAACAATGTAACAATATCGTCATTTGTCGTCATTCGCGTGCGACAGTCAAAACAGTAATAGTGATAACTTTAAAAAGTATTAGCATAACCTAACTAATTTTGTCGTCATGGTCCAACATTTTGAGTTATCGCGAACGTTTAATATCAATCTTGTCTTAAATACGTCGCGAATTCAATGTCGAACATTTATGGTAATAAACATTACGTGAACTATTGCAGAGTCCTGAATGGCAGGAATTCTTTTATTTGGTACCCTAATAATCCAACAACAATTTTGGTTAACAATAAACTAAGCACTGTTGAGTCCTGGGTTACAGGAATTCTTATCGACATGTTATATTTCGTCATGGTCGAGATGGATAATGGTTAATCTTTGCCTCGTCATGGACGAACGATGTATTGCCGCGGTAACCGCGTTATTCATCAACAATGCCAGTATATACTGTGAGCATAGCGGAATATACTGACGAATCGAGCTCGTCTCGTTAAATACCGATAAATTGGGTACATCCCGTATCGATTTATATTGTTTTCAGCATAACTTATGTTATATGGTGCCTTTAGAAAAATTCTATATTATTTTTCATTCATAAAATTAACAAAATTCATAAAAATTTAAATAATTATAAAACCCAAAAACAATAAAAAAAATTCACAAAATTTCAAATATTTTTATTTTCACTTATTTTTGGTTTTGTCATGAATCTTGTCATTTTATTTTTTGCTCATCATAGTGATTTACGTGTACTGCCTTTTTTTCGTTGGGTTTCCAAATAATTGGAGCTTTCATTTATATATTTGGTGTTATTTGTATTACTATTTGTTATTACTTGTTATTTTTAGGTTGTTATTACCCATTTCGGGACGTCATGGGCTTACTAAGGGGGTGTCGGGGCTGGTGCCCTTTTTCACATCTAAAATTTTTCAATTTCTACTAAACCAACGGGGCCGGCCTCCATTCCCGCCTTAGTACTCCCTGTCATCCCCGGCCTGGTATATGAGCGTAATATTTACGTAAAATTATATACATAATTTGTTATATTAATATAGAACTAGCTATGTAATTTTTCAAACCTAAATAAAATATATATAATATACATAATAAAACATTAATATATCTAAATTTACCCACATCCATAAATACTCCAAAAATTTAAATTTCTTATACAAACTTATTTTAAAATACATTTTTCTTTTTAACCACCCTATTTTCTAACCCATATTTTCTATTCAACCACCCTACCCCTTTAACACCAAAATTACCCCAAATTTCATTTTTCCTCCTTTTCTCACATTTTCAACCAAAATTCAAACTACCGCCATCCACTCAAAATTCCACCAATCTTCCTAAAACTTTCATATCCTTTTCCCATCTACCAACCCAACCCCATATAAAACCTACACCCCTCCCTTTTTCTACTTTTCCAAAAAATTTCATTTTTGTAAATTTTCACTTTTTCCCCATGTTCCACATTTTTCAAATACCTCCTATTTTCTCAAATCTTAACCCCCACTCCTCAAATCCCCAATTTCAACTCCCCAAACCACCCCCTTCATCATATTACCACCCATCTCTCCCTACATTTCTCTAACCACACCCTACCTCCCAACACCTTTTTCCAAAATTTCTCATTTTCGAATTTTCAATTAAATCCCACTCTAATCTATAATATATAATAAATATATACTGTATATTCTACTATTATCGCGTACAATACTAATACGGTACGGGGTACCGTTCGTTTTTGCCAGCTGGGCGTATTCCATATTCATAAACGGTTACTCGTTCTAATATATTGATTTTGGTTCATTAGTATGTATTATTACTAACAAAATTGGTGTTATTGAATGGGGAGCTAATGTCTTAGCTACGCAAGTCAACGTGTCATGGTGTTTATCTTGAGAGTCGTCTGACGTGTTGTTTTTTCAAATATTCTCTTATTCGGATTTGGGTGGAGTAGCATGATTATTATTATAATTAGGATGTTTTAATTAATGATGTGTTTTAAAGAAAAAGAAGACGCTTTAGCTAGCTGATTTGACGTCTCCCGAGGTTTTTGAACGACGTGTCCGTATAATGTGCGTGTTGTCGATTAGTTTCCGTTTACATGTTGGATATTGATTATTATTGTTTAGAGCCTAGCGACGATTGGACGGAAAACGATTACTCATCTAGTATAGCAGCCGCGTGTAATTACATTTTCGCGTTGGTACATAGTTCGATTAATTCTGCTCTGGACTGATATAATTATTTTGGTGTAGTGTAAATGATTACGCTTCTGAGATAGAAGAATTTGTTGTGCTCTCTAGCGAACGTTAGTAACGACCGACGGGATGTTACATGAGTTTCGCCTGTGTATTGAATCGCGTTACAAGCTACCGAGTGAAACATTGCGTTTTTTTTATAACGAGCATTTCGGTTTATATAGATTAGACTGAGAGCACGTTTAGCTGATATCGTAGAGTCACGCCAATCCTCAAGGCTGAGCTTGAAGTTTTTCTTTTGCGCTGAATAGCGACGTGTGTAGCTGTACTTGTCATAGCCTCGGTGTTGCTAGGTCCTTTGCGAGTGTTAGTGTCAAGTGGCGTGATTTTAATAACAGAGTATTCAAACTACCCGGTTACGTGTTGACAAGTGTCAAGGGTGCAGGATATTAAAGCCTGACCGGTGAGATAATCGTGTAATATCGTGCGGAGTGCCGGGAACGCTGGCCTAAATTTTTCGTTCAACAATATCACGTTTTTGACAAGAAGATACTGTACAAATACTGTGGAGTCAAATCTCACCGACTATATAAAAAACCTCAAACTTTTGATGATTAGGGTAACGCTCCGGCACTGTGATTTACGAATAAAGTGTATCAGCGTCCGGCTGTACGTGTGACGTAAAGAACGAAATAGTCGTAATACTCGAGTCGTATAACAGTGTCACCGCCGAGTTGAGCTTGTCCCGAGTACCTACACCACCACTTTACTGGTACGCCCAGACCACGAATTCACGAACCCCATAGCTACGCGCGGTGTTTGGTGGCCAGGATTTTAATTCTCTGTAGATATTGTGTATTGTAGTAGCGTTGGGGGTCGGAGCGTCGCGTAGCACGGAAGGAACGGCCAAATAGGAGAAGCAACAGTTCCGACAAGCTCGAACACGAGATCTAATTTCTGGCACTTTAATTTGATTTTGTCAATTTTAGGTTAGCGAAAAACCGAATGAAATTATGCCCGTTTTCCATAACAAGAATTTGCGATTCCATATCGGTAATGACGGAATAGAATGGTTAACGGGGTCACCTTAAGTTTACTTACGCATAATCGAGCATCATTCTTACCCTGGGGAAGTATCCCGCAAACACATATTCAGCCGACAGCGTGTCCGGAACCATGGTTGTGGTCTGCAACACCTCGTGCTTGCCAGGCAACTAGACCCGATTTACCTTTTTCATTAAAAATGAAATGGCAAAATTGCCATAACATTAATAAAATCTTATTCCTTGATACGTCCAATTGTTTCACTGAAAAACTAAATTCAAATAGAAATTCAAACTTAACAACGAATTTACGAAATGTTAACACGACACTAGAAATAGCGGAAATTGACGTTTAGTATTGTCAAGCCAATTGGCTGGGTAACACAACAGTCATACACCGGACAACATGCTTTTTCACCATAGTGCGGTCTAGTGAGAATTCTCCAATTCCGAAACTAGCGCTTCTACATCTGCGAATTCAATTATATAGCCAAGTGCCTGTTCCACAAAATGGTTCCGGCGTGTTTTTGATGGTAGGGGGTTTTTGGTCGAGTTCGTGGAACTGAATTTCGATAGGGACTAATATATACATAAACATTATTTTTTTTACATTTATTTGTACAAATTTTCAAGATGCTTGGCATTTCAAAATTTAATATTTTATAACATATAATGTGCAAGGCATATAAATCGTTTTATGTAAAGTATGTAGTAATATTTTAAGCTAGTTTGATCACAGATTATAATTGTACGTATGCTTGAATGGCTGTTTCATAGTTATAGCACATTTCGGAACTAATATCCATAACAATGGAAGTATTTACGTGTAAGAATATTCAGTGGGAAATATTTCTAAAAGATGTCAGAAATCGTGTAGGGGAAAATGTTGTTGAAAATCCAAACATAAATCACAATTGCCCATCGACATAAATATGTTTTGTTTAAACGGCAAAAATTTGAAATCGTTCCTTGTGGCAAGTCGAGAAATGCCCAGCATCATATAACGTCGTCGCGGAATTGATCATGTCGCTTCTTCGTCGAATACGATTCCGTCCACAGCCTGAATAAACGCTCGGATCGATACAACGCACAGAGCGACTGTTGTCGATACAACAAAGATGTCGAACCAAAATCGTATGACAAAGCGCTGGACTGCAACGAGTGCGACTGCGATCGATGAAATCACTGCAGCAAACGCAATCACCGCAGTGCAAAGTGTCAGCAAGTAGCCGATGACTTTGCCAAAATAGTCAGCTGCTGCGACATCAGATCCAACTGCAATTGGTGTTGTTAGAAGGGCGAAAGTCGACCATCGAACTGAAACAAAAATCTGGCTAGAGGAGTTTTATGATATCGCTCTTGCACACCGTGTTCGATGCGCAAAAACAAAAATTTTAAATATACCTACCTGAAATACGCACCACCGTCAGATTTTTTGTGACTTCACCTGAATCATCTCATAATAGCTAATTATAATGATGATAATATTTTGTTTTCGCTCGTTCGCCTGGACTCTTGCTTTCTTGCTTCCGTGTTTAATTGTTAATCTAATTTTAGCGGGCGAACTTTCATTGTTATTATCCAAACGTTATTTTTGCTATTACCCGTTTATCTGGCATTTCTGCTGTAGCCACAACTGTTACTCGAACGTTCTACAGAAGAATAAAATTTAAGGCAAGCGTATAATAAGAGATTTACTTCGGCTAGTATGTAAGCCGAACTGAAGAGGCTTTTATAAAACATATATGAATGCATAGGAAATACAAAAAAACCTTAGCTAACTCATCTTCGTAACAACGATCGAACAATTCACTAATATCAATCATTACTGTAAAACCGAAAACAAAATGATGTCGACTAATAGCATAAAAAATTCAACTATGCACCACAGAGCAAACTATCTCCTCCACGTCGCATTATTAGCCAAGTCATCGCTCGTCTAAAATTAAACATGTAATTAATCACATAATCAATATAATAATTATCATAATTCAATTCGTAACAAGTCAAGTATTGACAATTGTACACAACGGTACCCCTTAAAGTGTTAATAGTACACCATAATAGTGAAATATATAATATATATTTATTATATAAATATAGTTTAGGGGGAAATTTAGTGGAAAATTTGAAATGGGAAATTTTGAAGAAATGTGTTGGGAAATAATGTGTGGTTTGAGAAAAGCAGCGAAAAATGGGTGATGAAAATTTAATATGCTGAAAGGAATAGGTAGGGAAATTGGAATTAGAAATTTGAGTTGTGAGAGTTCAGACTTAAGAAAATAGGAAGTGTTTGAAAACTGTGGAACATGGAGAAAATTAGGATTTAAAAAAGGTGACATTTATGAAAAGTAGAAAGAGGGGAAAGGGTGGATTAGATATATGAATTGGTATAATAAGGGGGAAAGGATATAAAAATTTGAAGGATATGGGTTGAGTTTTGAGTAAGTGGGGAATGCTTGAAAAATATAAGAAATGGGAGAAAATGGATATTTTTGTAAAAGGTAATGGCTCGTTTACGTTAATTTGTGTGCGCCGTGACCTAGCTATGTCTCAACAGTCTAGTTTCTCTTGTTGGGCCAATCAACAGTCACGGCGGACTATTTGTTTTGTCCGCATTTACTTAGCTAGTTGCGTTTGATAAGCTGGACGTCATGGCAGACTGGACTGGACAAATAGATGAGTCTCGGCGCACTATTGCCGCGTAAGGCAGCTGCCAAAATTTAAATTTCGTGCTTCGGACGACTGCTAAAATTGAATTTCCCGCGCTGGACAATTGTCAAAATTTGAATTTACCGCGCTAGACCAGTGTCAAAATTTGAATTTCTCACGCTGGACAACTGCCAAAATTTAAATTTAAAGCGTTGGACAGCTATCAAAATTTGAATTTCCCGCGCTGGACAACTTCCCAAATTTGAATTTCCCGCGCAGCTGCAAAATTTAAATTTCCCGCGCCGGACAACTGCCAAAATTTGAATTTTTCTCGCTGGACAGCTGCCAAAATTTGAATTTCGCGCGCTGGACAACTGCCAAAATTTAAATATTCCGCACTGGACAACTGCCAAAATTTGAATTACCCGCATAGGACAATTGCCAAAATTTGAATTTCCCGCGCTGGACAACTGTCAAAATTTTAATTTCCCGCGCTGCGTCAAAATTTAAATTTGCAGCGTTGGATAGCTGCCAAAATTTGAATTTCTCGCACTGGACAACTGCAAAAATTTGAATTTGCCGCGCTGGACAACTACCAAAATTTGAATTTCTCGCGCTGAACAACCGCCAAAATTTGAATTTCCCGCGCTGTACAGCTGCCAAAATTTGAATTTCCCGCGCTGCACAACTGCCAAAATTTGAATTTCCCACGCTGGACAACTGCCAAAAGTTGAATTTCCCGCACTGGACAACTGCCAAAATTTTAATTTCCCGCGCTGGACAACTGCCAAAATTTTAATTTCCCGCGCTGTGTCAAAATTTAAATTTGAGGCGTTGGATAGCTGCCACAATTTGAATTTCCCGCACTGGACAGCTGCAAAAATTTGAATTTACAGCGTGGCGCAGCTGCCAAATTTTTAATTTCCCGCGCTGGACAACTGCCAAAATTTAAATTTACAGCGTTGTACAGCTGACAAAACTTGCCCCATAACATCATTTATACATTGAGATATCTACGACCGATATGCTATACTGTGTTTTTGGGCTATTAAGGACATATTATATAGTCAGCGCTGATAAAAAAATCCACACAGTCCCGGCAGACTGTCAAGTATGTCGTCGTCGTAGCTACGCTGTTACGCAGACATGCGGACAGTCACCGCCCACTATTACGACATATCTAAGTCACGGCGCACACAAATTAACGTAAATGAGCCCTAAATTTATAGGAAATAAGAAGAGGGTAAACAGGGGATTAAATATGTAGCTGGGTGTAGTTATAGGAGTAAGGTATGAAAATTTTAGGGGTATTGGTGGAGGTTTGGCGGAGAGAGTAATTTGAATTTTGGTTAAAAAATGGGGAATTTATAAAAAATGAAATTTTGTTTAATTTTGGTTTTAAAGAGAGGGTGGGTGAATATGAAATATGTTGTGAAAAATAGAGTGTTTGAAAAGAAAAATGTATTATAGAGATATGTACTCGAAGCACATAT
>JASANE010003213.1:0-11005 GCA_030248225.1 Trileptium ribeirensis | reverse complement strand
TCAAGACAGTACTTTCTATATGTTCGAAATTTAGCATAATGTCATCGTTTATGGATTTCTGAACACATTTATACTATATTTATCGTAAAATATTAAGAGATATCAAAATCGGTCTCAGCCTCCTTATACAGGACTAGAACGCAACATATTATAACATCTACGTGGGAATGAGTTAGCGGAAGTTTTTAGATTTTTACCATCGAATTCTGTCGAATCGAATAATATAACAATTGTCTGTATCAGTATCAGTGTGCAAGCTGGTTTTGAACAACACACTTTTCTTAATCCAATATCAATTTAGATGATCATTACGACATCACAAGTAAGTTGGTGAGCGTAAAGTTGTTAGATATTTTTATTAGAACTGAGGACTTAAAATGACAGAGTTTTATAGTGTAGATATGTCTAGATTACTTCGAAATGATTTGTTTGATTTGTTTTAAACAGTGATGATACATGTATCGCTTGGTCACAACCGTACATATAATGCTGGCTATCTTTCACAGGTGATACAGATGATGGCTCAGATAATGAAAAGTACATTTACGCAGACCAAAATCATTCTTGTAATAATTTGTGCCTCATCTGCACCATATGAATCTGGTTTATGAAAAAGTGTTGAAAGATTGTGAAAAAGCTTCAACCACCAAACAGCGAAAGCATCAAGAGTCCACAACGTCAAACATATTAACTTTAATAAATCTGAATAATTTCTGACAATGTGAAAGCAATTTCAACATTTGTTGACTTGTTTGTGAGTAAAATAATTTCATCAAATTCGCCCTCCTAACTCGTGTTCATATCGTTCAACGTGCACTACTGGAAAGAATTATTTTCCCTCTTTCGTTCGCATGTTAACACATTAGTCGCAGCGCGCATTTTGCTTGAAGAGTTCTGCCGCATTTGTAACAAACCTCAGAACAGCTCCTCAATACCGTAGAGGTTGATCCGAGAGATCTAAGTTCAATCCGCGTGAAAATCGAAGCAAATAATTGTTCAAGATCTGTAAATAGCCACCCTTTTTGTTTAAGAAAAAGGTTAACCATGCTGTCAACGCGTTATACATATTCTGAATTTGTATTACTGATGAAACAAAATTATAAAAAATAATCCTATCACGTTCTTGGTATGGAGAATTAATAGTCGCGCGTCAATTTATACTAATATTGGAAATATAGATCCAGGAATAAATGTCAAAATTTAATTTTATAAGGAGAATTTGAAACTAATAAAGAAAATTGGAGAATTTACAAGAACGTACACAAACAACCGACTCAATTTCATCACGTCCACTAAAACTGTTACAATGATATACAAACCGCTAACAAACAAACAACGCATACAATTCTGTTGAAACCTTAAATAAATATTACATTATGTCGAAAAAAAAATAGGTCTTCGGCACGTATTTACAAAGAAATAAAAATATACATAAGGGTAATAATATAATATAGCTATTGAGAAAAACACAACAGAGAAAGAAGTGTACAATGCAGCTAACTTTATCGAGGTACCCGTTCTGCTTCTCATTTTAACGATTTTTTCCTGCGTATAATTTGCCTGAAACAAAGCAAACTGTGTGCCCTGTTCTTGACAATAATTTTGGTACGCAAAGCAGTTCGATTTGAGAGAACGTAAAACAAGCATAACCGCTAATGCAGGAACGAATACAAGATATATCCATTATAAGATAGTTAAGATTACGTTATAATTTAGTTTCAACCATTTTTGTAGAAGACATGCCGCATACCTTGTTGCACTGTTCTACCACAGTGTAGGTATGCTATTGAAATTCTGGTAGCTCAAATATATCCTGCTTATCTTCCAAATTTTTGTTTTATGACAACATCTATCGAGAAAAAATTGCAAAAAACGTATTTTTCACAAGTTTAGTAACAAATTATGTCAAATCACTCAATTCAGACATCTGCGATTAAATTAGATCAACTCGAAGGATTTGTCATTGTTTCTTTTTAATTTGTAAAGTTTTTGTTGAACTTGTGATGTGCCTTTATCGAACCATTGTTCGGAACTGGCTTCGCTGTTCTAAGCCTTTGATCCAATCCGAATTCCAAAATGAATTGACTACATTAGGATATACCGATTTGGAATATTTATGGAATTGAATATTTTGGAATATGGATTCTGAATATTGACGATTGTTTTGATGTTAAAAGCAAATTTTCAATATGATTACCATGCCGACGTTGCAAGATTTATGACGGAATAAATTTTAGGGCGAATAAAGGGTCTAGTGATTCACTAAAGCTTGAATGAATAAATTAATTTCCTATCGTGATATTTTGGTGACACTTTGGTCATTGCTTGCAATCCCGATTGTAAGCGCCGTATTTAAGTCATCGAATCATCTGGAGCTATTTCTCGGGTCCTTAACTAACCTCGCAAAACGAACGCATAGCTACGCATGTGCAATCTATCATCAGTCGACAAATTCTGTTAGTACAACGCTTTGCAATGAGTGTTGTTCATGTTGTCATAACACATTAGCATAGATTGGTCTAGCGATAGACTACATTTTTTATCAACCATTTAGTGTACGAATTTAATTTCGTAGGGTGCGGTGTTTGGGGCTAGGTATTGAATCCCGATTATATAATGGCAATCGGCGTACGCAAACTACCGAACGATCGAGAATCCCAAGGCAAGTTAATATAACACTGCATCCGCAACAATGTGATTATGATTACAGCCCATGTCAACTTTAGGGCGTTATAACGTTAGAAAAAACAGCTTATGGGGGTTATGGGGCGGCAGCACCCCGACTAAGGCTTAGGCTCAGTGTATGTCTCATATAAGCACCTTATCTTAGGCTAAGACTAAGGCTTAGGCTTAGTGTATTGAGAACGGCATGGCATGCATTATACTTCGGGCCGCTACAGTTGACATATGCCATGATTGCAATTATACGACATTACCATATATGTCTGCTCTTAGAAGATTCATTTTTGAATCTAACTTTTCGACCAGTTACCTTATGCCCAGGACGGAGGTAAAACGTTATGAGGCCTTGTAATTTTTTTATAAAATCCTTTACGTATATATTGGGATTGCATGATCGAAACTAGCGATAGCTTATGATTCGGAAAAAATGCAATTCCTTGATTTGTGTTTTAGGATTTTGTAATATAGAAATCTAATTAGGACTTTCAGTGATTTTTGTTTGATCCTTATTCTAACTGGATTAAAATTCGGCATTAATGGTAATTGATATTGTCATATAAAATTATACATTTTTTATTTTCATGAGATTGGAACAGTTATAATAAAATAATATATCAATGGTACAGGCATTTATATATATACTTTGACAGTCAGTTTATTCAGTTATATCACTGAACTATTAATACAGTTTCAATGGAAAAACAGTGATTTTATTAATTCCTAAATGCAAAATATATATATATAAGTTTTTTTATGAGATTTTTGGGGCCAAAGCGCTAAGTAACCAAAGACACGTTATACAAATAACAAATATGTTTCTTCGAAAGCGAAACCCAACATGAAGATCTCAGCTTCGAACATTGTTGACGCGGTTATTGATATGGACTATGGTATTGCAAAAAAACAACCTCTAACAGCAAGAGATCCACAAGGAAGTGCCAAAAATTCTCCTGACCCAGATGTTAACGGTTACGGGCGTTATCTATCTGTCAAACACCAGGAATCGGCGACATCCGAAGGCTTCAGTGGTACTGCTGAACCTGCAGCTAACGGATCTGTGGACAATCCGAGTACAAGTCCAGCAGCATCGTCAAAAGAGTTGAACGATTTTATGTTTATTGGCCTACAAAAGGTAAATATGTCTATTTTTGAGCGATTGTCGTTTTACGTAATCTAGTTTAGCATTTTTCAGATATGGAGTATCGCCGCACTCAGGAATTTCATGTTGGAGTTACAATGACATGCTAGCAACCTTTAACATAGGAACAGCAGAGATTCCGACTACTAATGAAATTTGAACAGTTCAAACATCGTGGACTTAATGCTACAGTCAGAAATGGAAACGAGAGAGCGGCTCACGGATAATCCGCGTCTCGAGTCAAGGATGTCTCGGAACACGCGTGTTATGGGCTATGTTTCGCGAATCGACTTCCTCTCTGGCAAAAACAATAGCATATTTTACTACATAAGAGTTAACTAAAATTTAATATATATTGCAACGCGGTTTACAACGCCATACACAATAAGCAGCATCTTTTAGTTAAAAAATATTATGAACTTTTCAAGCTTTACCTATGATATTTCATCGAAAATGCGTAAGTTTTAAAAGAAAAAAGTTTATACAGCTTGGCAATTAGATATTGGCATAATAACACATTGTTGCTTTCTTAATCAAAATACTTTAATAAAATTCATAAAAACGAAAATTGTGCAAGCACTTTGTATATACAGAAAGCATATTATCACCGTTTGGTTTATCCTAGGTAATAGCAACCGTTAACTACTCATCTGCTGTTGAGTAACGTTTGAGTAAACTAAACCTCTGCTGCTGCAACGATGTTTATGAATTTTTCGGTGGTGGAACAATCTAGAAAGACACATGGAAAAGTGTAGTCGTTTTGTAAGTTTCCTAACTCCAACCGCGAAATTCGAGTAATTCCGTGTAATACAGGACGCGTTTGTTAAAATAGACCGATTGGTCTATCGCACTGTCCCATCCTACCAAAACAAAAACGCAGGTTCCGTTCCCACTGATACCTAAATTTCTACATTTACAGTCGTTTTTGTTATAAGCGGATAAATGATGCTCCTAACATATAAAATTATTATCTGACTAACATAGCTCTAAGAAAAGGTGATTGAAGTTTTTGCTATGTAGTTTATTCTATTGATATTAATTTATAAACGATGAATATATGTAGCATCTCATTACGCTAGAATACATAGCGTAGCTGAACATGCTGTGATTGGGGCCTGTGGTGTAATGGTAGCGCGCTAGTCTTGCAAGCTAGAGTTCCGGGTTCGAATCCCGGCTGGTCCAATGGATGACCACTCGTGGATCTTTTCAAATGGTGAACCTGACTGACGTGATCCCCTGCACGGAGTTTCTTCACACTGCTACAGCCCTCACGCACGCAACTCACGCACGCAACGCACGCTCGCTCCGCGACTCCGCAGGGGAGTTATGTAGCATCTCACTACGCTAGAATACATAGCGTAGCTGAACACGCTGTGATTGGGGCCTGTGGTGTAATGGTAGTGCGCTAGTCTTGCAAGCTAGAGTTCCGGGTTCGAATCCCCGCTGGTCCAATGGATGATCACTCGTGGATCTTTTCAAATGGTGAACCCGACGTGATCCCTGCACAGAGTTTCTTCACACAACTAGAGCCCTCACGCACGCAACACACGCACACAACGTACGCTCGCTCCGCGACTCCGCAGGGGAGTTATGTAGCATCTCACTACGCTAGAACACATAGCGTAGCTGAACACGCTGTGATTGGGGCCTGTGGTGTAGTGTAACAGGTTGCAGGTTGAACATGTGATCTCTGAATAGTAAAAACCCAACGGGCCATGCGAAGCATCTGGTATTTTACGACATTATACTAAAACTCGCTCAACGAGTTTTTATATTCCAAATGAATATTAACATTTTTTATAGTTATAAAGTGAAATTCATGTTTCAAACTGAGTATTTTGATTAATTGTTAATTAAATTGTGCCTCAGAATCGCCTAAAAGAACGGCAGTATTTACAACATGAGGAATATCCCTATTGAGTACGGACAACGTTCTATTTGGTTTTCTATTTTATTGGTATTCTATCTAGTTTTAAAACGTTTGTTTTTAAATCGGCTATAATGCTTTTAAAAAGAGTAGTTTTAAATCGACTTTTTATCTGAAATTTTAAATTCTGTTTTTTGTTAAACACATACAAATAATGCTAAACTGATCTATGTGGACTGTGGGTTTAAGTTCACATAATTGTTAGTATAATTGTGCCATTTCGGTGTAAATTTATTTCGATTAAGTGAAATCAAGTCGAGTGAAATCAAATCCAACAAATGTGTAATCAAAATGAATTTTATTTACGAAAATGAATTGAAATATTTTATCGCATTTTATGTATAAAGTGATCTAGATTTGGTTTCGTTTAGGATTCGTTTAGGATAACACGGCTGTTTGGACTTCACCGTTAATTATTTGGCAGTACTATTACAGTTAATGTAAATTATGATACAAGACAACAGTTCTTATCCGCTGTGATAATTTGACCCAATTCGGTTTCCAACAAAAAACCATGAAAAACTTGAGGCGAAGTACATTTCGGTCTGAGTAGTGTATTGTTCGACCCGATACTCGCAAACTAGCGTCGATATACGCAAATTCTTCACTATGACCAACTTCATTATCAGTTTTTATTGTTATCTTGGTTGATAGAGCAAGTTCTGCAAACGGCTTTTCTTTCTCGAAAGTGTAGTTTGAAATAGTAATAGTTCGTAGTAGACTATTTGAGCTGGCACTTAGTTGCACAACCACTGCAAAACGGTCTTCCGAACCTTACATTCTTGCACCAATTGACTAATAACAAAAGTTCTTCATAAATTATAGAAAAGAGTATGGGTTACCAAGTAATCTCGTTGGTCACGCCGCGATCTATCATAGCCTTACTCCTCCTGGCTATTGTGGTTATACCCTAAGTTTTGGAGGTGTGCGTCATTGTATCAGGAACAAAAATTCGTTCCAACTATGTTCTTTTTGGGATCATTGTACTCCTTCAAAATTCGAGGATAAGGCTCAAGGCAAATTTCTATATATTTGAAACGATTCCTAAAGGTGGCAGTCAGAACAAACTTTTATTAATCATCCCGTGGCCAGCTAAAAAGTTGAGGTTTTCCCCTTCCCCAGGAACCAACACGTATACTCAGTGATAGCGAGAACTGTCATACACTCCTCCACAGTTTGTACACCAGAATTAGCTTATAAAAAGGAATTCATAGCTACATCTATGAATTAATATTAGCATTTCTTGTATTTTTATTTTTGTTTCAGATGTGGATCGACCAAAATGTAAGATCCCATGTGCTCGACTATTTCGGACATGTAATATTTCAAAGCCATATCCACGGAATTCGAGAAATATTAGCAGCTAAAACACGTCCGATTAAAGCGCTTTGGATACTTGTTTGTTCGTTGTGTTTAGGATTTGCGATTGCCGAAATTTCCAATCTTATAATACAATATTGGAAGGGTAAATTTAGCCGTAAACAGTAGACGTTATACTATTGAATTGTTTAGTCTTCTTTTTCACAGGGACCGTTGGGAAACCACTGTTTAAGAAACATTTTGCGTCCTTTCCGATATTTAACAATGTATATTTTAATCATCACACAATGTTTATGACATGTTACTGTGCCGGTAACGCCATCTAGTTGAAGTCCACAATCCTAAGTTAAGCCATTTCAAAAGCATTGTTATATATGTAATAATTACCGTAGCAAAATCATTTATCGCATTTCTTTTTATTGGAGACCCTGGCGGCGTGGAATTTTTGGCATTTTCGGATTACTATGAGAGGGTCTAGATTTTTGACCCTGGCAATATGTCGGTCTCTGCCGTGACTAGCTGAAAAGTGGCAATACTAGCGTTAATATCTGGTAAACTACCAAATATAATTCGAATTTTGCTTTTATATTGTCATATACATATTCTATGTATAACGTTTTTCACAAGCGTGAGCTTCCGACAACTAAAACGTAGTTGAGATTAAAATAACTCCAGTTTACAGGAACTTTATTTTTAACGAACCGGAAAAATTGGTTTTGCGTATTTTGTATGAAAAAATTTCGAGCGTTTGGGTAAAGTTTTGATTTGTCATAACGGTTAAAACGCCGTTTTAGGTTAGCTTTTCCAAAGAACTTAAATAAAAATATATTTCTGCAACAATTACAACGTATGTTCTAGCATTGGCATGGCAAAATGAGGTTAAGAAGAGGCGTATTCAAAATGCGCACATATATTTGCGTTTGGCATAATATTAGTCAAACAAACATTGTTCTTGTCCTTACCTAAGCTTTGCGAAAATGGAGGCATACAACATTGTAAAAGTAATAATAATATTACTTACGTTAAATGTTCTAGAGGAAACGGTCACACGAATAACACGAATATACAGCGACTATCTTCACCATCCAGCTTCTTGCCCTTGCCTAAGTTTAACCAAAATTGAGACATACAACGTAGTAAAATAATAATGATTTTATTTAAGTAAAATGTTCCAGAGGAAACGGTCACACGAATAACGCGAGTATACAGCGACTATCTTCACTATCCTGCACCGCTGTTGTGTCCTACTCATTGGGTTGATATGAACAACGTACGGAGCTTGGGTCTAGACGACGCTTCGATTGAGTATGCAGTTTCATTTTTGCCTCGTCGTATTGATTTGGAAGCAAATGTTGGTGAGCAAATCCGATCTAATACTGATCGCTTCATGAACGAACAATTCGGAAGGATTAGAGCACGGGTATGAAAGGCTACCAATAGCGAAAATGTCATCCATCGATATATTCACTGATTTTTATGGACGACATATGATTTCTCAAAAAAGCACATAATTGCAAAATGTAAAATATATAAAACGACATCTCAACTTCTGTGTATTAATATTAAAAATGCCCAATATTTTTATAGCGCCGTTTATGGTAGTTATGTGTGTAATGCGTATTGTAAATACCCAATGTGTATAATTGTTGTTCGGAAAACGGCAAAATTATGAAAATGCACGTAAAATTGTCTAATCGGTTTATAACGTCTACGTTATCTTTAAGTAAACTTAACTTAATTAAATCCTATTCCCGAAGAAGATTTGCATGAAATTTGTGAATATCTATATACAATCGAACGCGTTTTTAGTATTCAAAGTTGCTGTCGTAGGCAACAAACTTTAAAGCAAGCAGCTGACATAATTTGGACAGAAATAAATTTTAGAAACTTCGATAATCTGGATAATATAATTTATGTCACTTGGACAACGTTCCATCTAGTTAGATACTGAATTATAGCATTGTATTCAGTTTCACCAATGGTAGGCAAATAGGTATAACTTATATAATACTAAAAGAAAATTGCGGAATCATTTACTTCAATGTGTACATTAAAAGCTATGAATGTGTTCACAAACGGTAAAAGCTATTATGAGGATTATTGTCGTAGTCGCTATGGACTCGGTAACAATAAATGATTGAAAGTTGCATCAGAATTCATGTGAACCCTTGTATCAGAATCGATACTCGTGATTTGTATTATGCCGTCAATTTGGAACAACATCATCTGTGTGGGTCGAATGAACCATGATGTAGTAATAAATAAGTATTATATAATTATGTGTATAGAAGACAACGATTTTTCTCAATGGATGCGCCAGCTTTTCAATTCTATCAACCGCTGTAACCGTTGTTGCCAATAGAATAAACGATTCATTTTCCTAGTAGTCATAGCATCTCTAGCTTGCACTTATCCTGGGATTGAACTATGTTTTACTCGTCACTCGTTTTATCATGAAAGCAAGAATAGACTCTAGGTAAGAAATATAATAGAAGATTACGCTATACCTGGAGAAGAAATATAAAATCTTGGTGTAGTATGGACGGGAGGATTAAACTGTATTGAGAAAAAATATTATACGGAAGGGGATTCAAAAACTTAATTTTTTTTTGTAAATTTTCGTTCAAATGTGTTTGGTTCGATTTTAAAAATTAAAGTTTCAAAAAATATAAGTTCAAACTGCTAGCCTACCTCTTGTTTAGGTCATTTCCAAATTTCATGCAAATCTTCTTCGGGAATAGGATTTAATTAAGTTAAGTTTACTTAAAGATAACGTAGACGTTATAAACCGATTAGACAATTTTACGTGCATTTTCATAATTTTGCCGTTTTCCGAACAACAATTATACACATTGGGTATTTACAATACGCATTACACACATAACTACCATAAACGGCGCTATAAAAATATTGGGCATTTTTAATATTAATACACAGAAGTTGAGATGTCGTTTTATATATTTTACATTTTGCAATTATGTGCTTTTTTGGGAAATCATATGTCGTCCATAAAAATCAGTGAATATATCGATGGATGACATTTTCGCTATTGGGTAGCCTTTCATACCTGGTGCTCTAATTCTTCCGAATTGTTCGTTCATGAACGATCAGCATGAGATCGGATTTGTTCACCAACATTTGCTGCCAAATCAATACGACGAGGCAAAAATGAAACTGCATACTCAATTGAAGCGTCGTCTAGACCCAAAGCTCCTGTACGTTGTTCAGTATCAACCCAATGAGTAGGACACAACAGCGGTGCAGGATAGTAAAGAGAGCTCGCTGTAATACTCGCGTTATTCGTGTAACCGTTTCCTCTGGAACATTTTACTTAATAAAATCATTATTATTTTACTACGTTGTATGTCTCAATTTTGGTTAAACTTAGGCAAGGGCAAGAAGCTGGATGGTGAAGATAGTCGCTGTATATTCGTGTTATTCGTGTGACCGTTTCCTCTAAAACATTTAACGTAAGTAATATTATTATTACTTTTACAATGTTGTATGCCTCCATTTTCGCAAAGCTTAGGTAAGGACAAGAACAATGTTTGTTTGACTAATATTATGCCAAACGCAAATATATGTGCGCATTTTGAATACGCCTCTTCTTAACCTCATTTTGCCATGCCAATGCCTAGAAGTTCTACGTTGTAATTGTTGCCGGAAATATATTTTTATTTAAGTTCTTTGAGCGGTTTATCCTTGGCGTTTTACCGTTTGAGCATGATATATAAAAACTTTACCAAAACGCTCCAAATTTTTTCATACAAAGTAGCAAAACACAATTTTTTAGGTTTAGTTAGAAATAAATTTTCTGTAAACTGGAGTTATTTTAATCTCAACTATGTTTTCAGTTGTCGGAAGCTTACGCTTGTGAAAAAACGTTATACATCCAATACTGTATATAACAAGAAAATATAAAAGCAAAATTCAAATTT